>JAUELU010000076.1:13029906-13040068 GCA_032357145.1 Evasterias troschelii | reverse complement strand
AACTATTTTTTGAGTATTTTTGAATATTTAGCATTTAGCATTGTTTGCTATGGGAGTCTATTTAGAGGAGTGAAACCCGAAACACTCAACAGTCGATGTATAGAGCGCCCTCAAGTGTCTATATGCGTACAGGTACGATCGTATGATCATTTATAATAATCAATTTTAGAAATAATAAAACTTACAAATTAGTGTATGAAAATGAAACAATAAATTGAATTATTCATGTTTATATCTCGAGTCTTTCGCACAAGAAATGCATGAGGTGCAAAAACTAATATGACAATCCTCATAAATTTTTTAATTTTAATCAGCGATGATTTAATACAATGCCAGTGATGCGTTGAATTGGTCTTTGGAGGAACTTAATTTAGCTGTGCTGTCATGGCAACGCATTTTTCCTGCTGATGTTTCCCCTTGAACATCTGTGGATCGTGCAGAGCGCTCCGGTGTCGTGCATGATTGCTGCCAAATCATCAACGATTGTCAAGAAGCACTTATTAGTTATATGAGTTGCTTCTATTATATGAAGAAAAAAATATATATAAATTTATCTATAAAATTAAATATATAGTTGTGGTGCTAAGCTTTTACGCATGGCAGAAGGTTGTGAAGGTCGCGTTGTCATTGATTAGAACATAAGTATGTTTAGGTCTGGATTTAATTTGTTTATTCTAGCAGTATTTCTGCTGTTACTAATGCCCCCTTATCATTCAATAGTTTGTAGTTCATCATCATTGAGATGTCTGCATGCCTTGTGTAATATCGATTAATTTACAGTTTTATAACTGGGATCAGGTTGGCTCAGTGGTTTTTTTCCCCTGCCTTTCACCTCTTTTGATCCCGGTTCGATCCCACCACCACAGACCGGAGCCTCAGTCCCTACTTGATTGTGTGGGTCCCCATAGGGATTTTCCTCCCACATCTAAAACTGAATATTTCTTCTCGTTCCCTATTCATCCTGATATTGACACTAGATGTGCTGTTGGATGTGTAAATACAAAAAATAAAAAAATATCTAGACAGAAATTAAACACAATTTGCTTGATTACAGAGCACTGTCTTCAGTTCTGGTTTCAAAGTTTCCAAAGAAATAAAAAGAGGCCGAACTAGAACAATCATTTCAAAACCCGCAATGAAACTAATCGCTAACAGCTGCTTCCCACTTCAGCTAGTTCAGTCTTCACGGATTAATTTAGTTGTTTCCTGAAAAATGAAACCATTGATTTCGATGGTAAGTTTCCCCCAAAGTTATCTTGTATCGTCCTCTTCCGATCGTTGAATACACTGTAAAACGTCCGAGTCGGAATTGACTCGGATCCGGGTCGGAATTGACTCGGATATGGGTTGGAATTGACTCGGATCCGGGTCGGAATTGACTCGGATCCGGGTCGGAATTGACTCAGATCCGGGTCGGAATTGACTTGGATCCGGGTCGGAATTGACTTGGATCCGGGTCCCGTGGGGCCTGATCCATTTCTGGAGCAGTATGTCCCCGGAATCGTTTATCAAAATAAGAACCAGAAAAGGGACAACATTACTCATAACCCGAGTCAAAATTCCATTATAAACCACTTTACTGGGTCAGCCTGACCAAGAAATGGGTCCCGAAATCCAGGTCGGTTCTGACCTGGTAGTTTTAGAGTGTATTCTTTTTGATATGTGTGTTTATTGGTCAGCCCTGCACGGAGTTCATAATTTGACGACAGAGAAGTAATTTAATTGTAACTATAAGATCAATCTCCTAAAATAAGCACTGTTGATATTTAATTCTACCAACTCAGGACTTTCATGCGCCATGCCATATCCTCCCTTGGAGCTCGACGTGTTACTGATGAACCATAATACGTCGCATTAAGGCCTGCGGATTAGGCCGGTAATCCCCTAAATCTCACTCTAAACCCTGACTGACTCTGCACATGTTAAAAGAGCCAGTGGCAAAAAGCTCCCTTGTATGCTTGCACATTTCCTCAGGAAAAGCAAGCACTTTCCGCGGTAAAACATGTTGCCACTAATTTATGAAGAAAATCAAATGAAAACGAAGACGTACAGATTGTTTACACCGTACTGTTTCTTCCTTGATTTCCTCCAATCAAATATATGTATCCAAAGCAAGATTGTACGGACAATTTATAATCTTGGTCCCAGATCTGGGGACCTTTGTCTTTGTCTTGGTCTTAGATTTCGTAATTGATGTTGCATTTGCCTTATTCACCTGACGTCAACATCACAATTATCTTGATTGCGCCATTTTGCAATAGTCAATGTCCTCGTACATGTGTTTTCAATCAACAGTATAATGCGCATTTTAAGCAATGCGGCGTACTTTAACATAATTTTTCACGTGCAATTTAACTCTAAAAAGCGATCGTGGCAGACGGACGCGTGTGACGTTAGTGCAAGGATGTCAATACCGGTGATGATAACAACAATTGAGACATCATAATACAGGTTTCTGATTGGTCAACACAATGACCACAGGGCTACACGTATTCCCCCCTTTCTTTCAAAACGAGGCCCGAACGTTCTTAATGAATGAACCATATGGCAACTGAAGATAATTATTACTACACAATGTTCAGTTGCACATGACGTGTCGAGGAATAATCCCTCCACTCGACTACGGATCACAGCACCATCGAACCCCGATTACTCCAAATTAATCAAATTAGCCGATTCCATGCAGGTTTTCCCCGCGGTGTCTAAGGGAAGAGAAGTGCAATCGTAAGGAGCCGATGAGACAATATGTCAAGTAAAGCTTGACTGATTTTTTTAATCTAAGATGGTCAGGACTACTCCACAGCGGCCCTTGATTGAGTTTTCCAGAAACCAAATTAATTCTTGCCCCCTTAACATTCCAATAATCTCAGCCAACAAAGAATTGAATTTCGCTCTTCAATAACTCCCCAAACGATGTGTCTTGGAAATTGATAAGATGGCGGGGTTCTCAGGTATTGAAATCAACCCATGTAACTGAATGCAGGAATCTTAACCATTTGTAATAATTGCAATGATGACTGATGTCTGCTCGCACATTCTACTCAATGACGTGAACGATTTCCTTTAAAGGCCGCCGGGTCATACTTTGGTAATAATCCCGAAAAACTTAAAGTTAAAATTTCTACCCAAAAGCTTAACTGGTATTAAGCATCAAAGCATCCTGTGAAATGATTGTGTCTGAAATGTCCCGTTGATTAGAAATCAATAAAACAATTGGATCTGAGAAACGATTCTTGCATGAATTGTTTCTCATATTTCTGAGGATTGGTGGAAAGCTGCGGCCAGAGATGCGGTCAGAGATGCACCCGCTGTCAACTCCCTAAACTGGATGGATTCGACGTTCCTAGAAAATGACACTTAAGTTGTTGCTGTTTTTCTCAGCAAGTATAGACACTGTATTCAGCTGAAACCTTTACATGTGACTTTTATTGTATCTAGCTTGATAATTTGCCGATAAATCAGCATTACGGTGACACAAACCAATCTATGACCCTACCTTTTAAGAGCTATACAAGCAACACTAAATAAACAAAAATTCAAAAAACACTGAAGTAGAACCGTGGCAAGTTATCAAGGTTCATATAAACCCCATTCGTCACCAGTCAGTCTTTACAATCAAGTAAAGCAATTGCAACAACACAAAAACACCGCTACATCCAGCTTACTTGAACAAACAACCATATACATTTTATAAGTCCTTGAGTGGCGTGTGAAATATACAGAATTGGAATGAATGTATTTGTCCAAATCAATGTAAAATTAGTTCCTTTCAAAAACATCAACTGAGATACGTGTTTCGTGCGCATAGTTCTCGATGAAAATCCAACTTTCAACCAAAGTGACTCTACACTTACAGCGTTTGACTGACAGAAACTATTGCCGGCAAGTTAAGCCCTTTTCTGACCTAGGTTTAACCCGTGTAAATACCTCTTGCCGTGTTCTTGACTTCAAAGAATTTATTTCGTTTGGTTGGAATGTAAAATTCATTTATTGTTTGAAGTAGTTTCTGACGCCTGTAAACTATAGACGCTTCGAATCCATACTTTTGTATGCAAATTAATGTATTTTTAGAACGTACAAAATCATTGACGACTCAGCACAATGTTCAAGGTTTAAGAGGCATAAAGACACCACATTTTATATACGATGGATTTGGCGAGTTCAAAAATTTAGTTCAATTGCTGCCGTTTTCATTTTGTCAGTCTAGCAGAAAAACAATGCCTTGGAGCCCAGCACGCCACCATTTAATCCTCTTGGAATACACAAAAAGGGAAAGTCTCAATATACTGGTAAGATATTACAAGGCCTCAGGCGACTCACTAATCCTGTTAATCCTCTTGTCTAGGGATTAGTACTGGCTTGAAAGGGAAACGAAAAAAAGGGGGGCTTTGAAAAATAGAGAAAAGAGCATGACTTTGAACATTTCAACTATAAACCTGCCCCGTGGGTGCAATATCATTCTATACTGGATTATATTCTATCAAAGAAACTTTATTAAAACCAGCGAAAATGGTTCCAACTCAAGGCTGTGTCCTTGATTCATGCTCTGAGAGTTTAAAAAAGTAAGAATTACGTTTACTTAACATTGAAGGAAAATATTGGAAACAAGGCTAAGACACGATGGCTCAAAGAAAAATGTAACCTTGGGGTGTACTTGAAAATGGCACAAAGCTCCACGTGCATTTCGGAGAAGTTGATGTTAACTTCTTTTTTACGAAAATAAAGAATGGGTGCGCACGCCGTGAGTCAGTTACACTGCACATAAAGGGCGATTATGCAGGGTATTCAGAAATCCCACTTTGTTTCAATAAAGTAGATGGTTTGTGAGTTCGTTACTTCGATGGAATATTGAAACAACCGTAAGAGTTGTTAAATGAAAAAAAGTGCATGCACTTTTGTTCATGTTCACCCGTATGAACCACGTGCAACCGTCTTTTGGTTTGAACTTGCGGGGAGCCCGTGCCGAGCGCGGGTCCCACAGGTGTGTTATAATGATGTTCTTCCTATAATTCTGAAGGGGCGTGTCATGTTCACCCATAATGAACCGCCATCCAACGATCTTCTGGTTCGCATGATGGCAGTGGAGTCTTAAAATACGGTTTGAGGTAAAGGAATAATGAATTGATCGTCTTTCCATTGAAGGTGACGCTTACCTATATTTGATTCGTATTCTCCAATGTATCTCTTCGTCAGAAAACGGACCGTCACAGCTGCAAGACAATCAAAAGAAAGAAGATGTCATAAACATTATTTGGGGTTTTGAAAAAAGAAAAATTGACATTACACGTCATAAGAGCTGTGTGAACATGACTTAGTTAATTAATGGTCAGTTTAGTGAGTTCGTATAACTTGTCACAGTTTGTCATCTGAAATGTGAATTTATGTTTAGCAAAACCGTACACTTCAAAATGACAGTTTCAGTTCAGTTTGATGGAATATGTTGTCTTCACTACAGTTAAATATATATGAGAAAGTAAAGTGTTGGTTTAAAAACTAAAACACCCACAAACCTTCAGAATGATTATTACAAAAAGATATTGCCATTTTAATAAAGAAGATACAAATTATAATAGTCAGTATTCGGTACATACGGTATTTGCGCGGAACAAAAAACACAAGTACTTTGAAAAGACAAGTTACACTATTTTGTTTAGTTTAAAAACAAGACCATCATAACAGCTAACGTTTTAACCAATGTGTTACCTGAAACGTCTTCTGTTATTGCCTCGGTATTTGTTCACAGAGTTCCAGGAAACTCTAGCCAGTGCAAACCACGACAAGACGCGTGACGTATAATTTATTCAGATAACATTTGTAATCTGTGAATCGTGTTTCAGAGTTAATCCATCCAAAGTAATAAAACAAAAAACATACAAGCCCATTTTTGATTAGTCTAAATTAACTGTGGGCATGTATGTCAAAAGTCGGCCCGTGTCTTTTAGGAGAGCGAGGTCACGTATTTTGGTGGGAAACCGGATTCAGTTCACACTCAATATCCACCAATATAAAATAAAGTTCATTACACACGAAATTCACCCACATACATTTGATTTAAAGGGACTGTGTCGTCATGACCAAAGCAGGCCTGTGGCTGTACATGGCATAGACCCTTCCCATGAAATGTTTAAATTACACATCACACGTGCGCACTTACACCGCTGGTTGGCAAAATGATGGAACATTGCCCCTTTTTGTGTGGGGCTGGTGCACAACTCTATGGCGTTTGCCAACCAGCAGGGTCTGACGCATGCGTGAATGTAATTAGCATATTTCATGGGAAGGGTCTATTAAGAACTTTCACCCATTACAGCAAGCGAACGCGCGCTCTCCACATACATGGTGTACGGGATGGGGAGGGTACGCGCGTGCAGTAACTGGGTGAGACCCGTGAAACCCAACCTCGTTCCCAGTGGTGTACGATCTCGCCGCGCCATGTTGTTTTCCTTCCCAGAATGCACGTACGCGGAGTTAGCGGGCGCTGCCCACCGGGTAACGAGGCTGGGTGAGACCCTTATGTTGTATAACTCTATGGTGATATCAGAGCCATACATTAAACGAGATGTGGAAACTTGGCGGTTAGAAGCTATTTGTGTCAAAAACCCCAAAACAAAACATAACAAAAACTCATGGGGCAAACGCAGGGTACCAGACTAAACTGTGCATTGGCTTGTGCTGCATTTGGACCAGAAATGGCGTGCAGCAAGTGACAAGAAAACTGGTCCCTCTAGGTCGCGACTCCCTCATACACAGCCCTAGGTGAGACTTCGTATATCGACAGGCCTGCTATAGGTCATGACGAAACAGACCCTTTAATGGCGAGGGAAAAAATGTAAGAGTTCAATTACATTATGTATAAGAATATATAGGTCTACTGCAATATAGTGAACGAACTTTCACAATTAATAATAATAACCTTGTTACAATACACACGCACGATCGAAACTATTTGTTTATGTTAGGTAGCACTACACCCAGGCGGTTATTTCTCACAATCTTTGAAGTATAGACAAAAATTAGTTGAGACAAATTGAAAAATGAATTGCAGCGAGGAGAAACTATATTATTTCAAATTGGGTAAATCCTGCTTCTAAAAACCTAAGTAGAATCTGGATTGTATCAACACAGTCAGTTGTTGAAGCAGCTGAACAGGGTGGCTGAACATGGGCGGGAAAACAGTCTATACGCGGTAGATAAAAAGCACATAAACGTCCACATTACGTTCACTGATGTTTCCGTTGATTTAACTACGTATTTATCTATGTGAGACTGTGTTTAGTATACGTTACAACGCAGGGACAGGTGTGATGATCGGGTAACGATAACCAACCCTGATAAGATAATACGACTAAAATGTTCGTGTCAATTCATGATTGCTACTATCCAAATAAGCACTGTTTTGACACTTTGACGCTTTCACAACATTGTGTCTCTCGCCCCGAGTCTCGCTATTATTAGACGCTATATTGATTCGAGTTTGCTTTCCAAATACCATACAGCGTCTTTCTATAGAGGGCTGGGATGATGGCAGACATGGACAAGACAATTTATAACCGTCTGCTGATGAATCCTATGTTAGGGTCAAATGGTGGAATTCCGGTGGCTGACGTCTGACGATCACAAATTTGATTCACATGGGCAGATATGAATTTATTATCATAAACCGTTTAGATAATTTAAACTGCTCGCACAATTTTTATTAAGTGCAGTTCACAGAGATACTAATGGCATCATAAGAACATAAAAACATTCATTCCCCACGATGCAGTTTCCCAACTGCTTGTTCATAAGCTCACAAATGACCTAAATAGCCTTCAGTAACGTTCGAACCTGCGTTACTTACGGTAACCCTGCAGTTTCTGCATCAACGTAGCCTGCGTACATGGTTTTCTAGAAGTAACCGGAGTGTTTATGTATCTAAAGCGAACAGGAATCATATAGCAAACTTCAGCTGAGATTCCAAGATGCTCCTAGATTTGAGTCACCTCAAGGAACGACCTCAATCAGAGATCTTCTACATCCTTCCCTACCTCAGCAAATAAATCGATACCAACCCTCTTACCAACACAACCAGGTGCATTATTTGCATTAAACAAAAAATAAGAGAGCGCGGCACGACCAAGGAATTTCCGTTGAAATTTCCCGCAAGTTTCCCGCCATTTCGAGGGCGGACGGCAGTTTCCGCAACGTGCTCGCGTTACGCTCTCGAGATTTCTCCATGGTTCTCGTATTCACTAGAAACCGCGGGAAAAGTGTTTGTTGACGGATGCCCATATCTTGAACTTGCAGCCACTACTGTTTACTTTTCTGAAAACATTAACCCATCGAAATCTTGTCAAATATTATCCGAACGATTAGATAAATCTTCACAAACGGTTGAAATAATTACTTCAGTTTAATACTGTACAAGAAAAGGAAAATAGGTGATCAATTTTTGGCGGAAAGGAAGACAAATTGACGGATCACGTTCTTGCCAGTACTCGGCACTTCGCAGAATTTATCCCGTAAATCTTTTTTTCTCGTATAGCATTAGACGAGTCAGATGCTAACACTTGATACGTTATGTTCAAGTTGCATGGCCAGGATTTTTGTCAAAATAAATTTGTCTTAGAGAATGTTTTCCGTGAACGAATTTTCAAAACAAAAAACATACAAAAACTTTCGCCTAATTATAGCCTACCATGGACAATGAAAACAATAAAAGTAACATGCAAACATGTTTGTACATAATTAGGCTATAGTTTTTTAGGATTGTGCCTCCACAATATTGTTTTATTTAAAAGATTTTGTTATGTACTGTTCAAGATGGAAATAATAAATTGAATTGAATTGATGGACGTGATTGTTCGGATCCCGATAATTCAGTGTCTCTGGCAGATTTGTTCTTGCAATACCTCAAAATGAAAGATTATAACTTTCTCGAATCTATACAAACGCTGTATTTTAAAACGTAAATCTAAATTTTCGAGTAAAACCGGCAAAAGATCGGACCTATCATCCCTAACATAAAGGACTTGCTCTTTAATCAGCTGTTTAAAAAACTAGCGGTTCTGTTGCATCCGTTGTGCGGTTTAGTAATCGTCAAACATTTTTTGACCGATTCCTTTTGGGATTCCGGGAAAGATTTTACGTTCTGTCTTCAGAGAAAAAGTTGACTCGATATTAAAAGACTTGGAATGGTCAACGCCGCGACAAAGCCTTGATCTGACCATTTTTCTCCATGCGGATAGAAACACATCCGGTCTCATTAAGCCGTCATCAGGAAAGAGAATTCTTCACGACGATCTCGCAGGAACGAGTCTCAAGCTAGTTGCACTTCCTCAGAAAAAAGGTGGAACAATTCCTCTTCAGAAACAATGAGCCGGCACGTCTGATTAGTGAATTGCTGACGTCAATTTCTCCCGAAGGCGCACGGTACATTTTATATCAAACATTCCCACAGGTAAATTGATTACGGAGTTATTACGTATATCTTTTGTCCATCAATTGGAACGATAGTTTATCAACCTCTTCAGTCGTTAAGTAATATGTTATTTCAACACCAATTTCGGGTAACATTGACCCAGAAATGGGTTAGTCCCCCACTGACTCGGATCTGGGTAAATGTTGACCCGGATGTATCTATAGTCTGTATTTACATCGATCGTTTGCTGCATTATCTTTCTTGAGGCTCTCGTCACGATTCCCTGGAAAATGCGCACAGACCGATTGTCTGATGCATCGTCAAAGCTTTGGTTATACAGCATCGGGACAAATATCAGTCCGGGACAAAATACAGTCCAAGCCAAAACAGGCCTTAAATCCAACTTTGAAAGGTTTGGGGTTTTGGTGAGCTGATTGTCCTTAATAAGCTGGGTCACCCACTCAATCACCGAAGTCAAAGCCTACTTGAACAGATTAGTCAAACATCCAATCTCAGTTTTTCTCAGAAATCATCAGCAAGGTATCTCTTTTCTTGTACAGAATTTGCCTTTGACACATTTTAAAGGAATGGTACGAAAATGGTTAAAGGCACTGAACGCGTTTTGTAAGTGTCAAAAACCAATATTCTCACTTTGGTGTATCCCAACATAAGCATAAAAAACATACCTGTGAAAATTTGGGCTCAATTGGTCATTGAAGTTGCAAAAAAATGATGAAAGAAAAAACACCCTTGTTGTACAAA
>JAUELU010000076.1:12699602-12712089 GCA_032357145.1 Evasterias troschelii | reverse complement strand
CTTTCTTTACAGAAAGCGAATAGTTTAAATGTTCCTGTTGCTGGCATCAGTCTTGATACCACACAGGCGTTACACATGTACATAAGTCATGACCAGTTATTTCACAGAGATGAACAGTTTGACTCTGCAGAGACAGGTTAGGCCTACCAGCTAAACAGTGATGTTTATTGCTTGTGACTGGTTATTTTTCTTTCAACAAACAAACTTGTTGGGCAATACTTTCTGCTTGAACACAGCCTTTGACAGTTTCAGCCCTGGGTTATCTCAAACACTAATGACAAATTCTTACTACCTGCCCCCAACCCCACTACCGCCACCATCCCCCTTCCCTGCAGTTAACAGCTTGAAGGTGGACAGGAAACTGCTAAAAGTCAAGACTGGATGATTAATCCTGGCTAATTATCTGATTCTCCTCACAGTCAACGTTAATCAAAATCAACATTTATTACCAAAATTACATTCTACAGGGTCTATGGTTACACACACAAAAACACATAAATTGTATCTTGTCATGTAAAACATCTCACCGTGACGTTTCTGAACAAAAATTTGCAAACGAGCAAACATCATAAACTTTGTTTGTCCTTGAAATGTTGAGTTTCAACATGAAAAGGGAAGAAGATAAATATAACAAGAACATTGTACAACATGGAGGGAGGGGCAAGAAGTAGTAATAAAATAGTGTGCAAAAAAAGTAACACTCTGCAGTTGAAATTTGTTCTACTTTTTGGAGTGTTCTGAAATTATGTTGTAATACTACTTTTCAGTACTACATGCATAGTACCTCAAAACTTGGTGCAGATGTCACTGTGGTCCCAATTATAAGCATCATATTTCACACTAGTTTTTATCATGAGTTCTAGAGTAACCATCTAGTCCCATCTAACTTAAATCAAACCCAATCGAAGACAGCAGAGCGCGAGTATTGACGCAATCCTGAATAGTGCAGGTTCATGGCTACGCACAGGGTGATAACGTACATGTACTTGTTCATAGCTGAAAAGCGAAGTCTGTTATCACACGCAGCCATGACCGCATCATTAGGTCCTTATCCTGTGGTGAAATCATTCTGCGAGACTTTCTTTTATTCTACTTTCAGATTTTTGACTGAGTATCAGAATTACAGAAGCGGACGTGAACGGATGGTTAGAACAGCCTTGCTCTGGACAAAAGATCTAAAATAGATAGACCCTCCCCTGTACAACAAGGCAGAGTTGAACAATGTGAGATAACCGACGAAGGCTGAGTGGGTGGAGAAAGCTCTCAGGAAGAATTTTTCAGCGCTAAGAAGCAAAACTGAGAATTTATCACCAAAGTGATTAAAGTTCTCCATACGAAAACACACAAATAAGTGTGTAATGGCCTCCAATTGTGGAACCTCCTTTGTTCAACTCTTTCCTGACAAACGTGGACCCCATTGTTTTCCTTTGTGATAGCATCGTGGATATATTGTCCCTTTTGTTATAAGTCCTCGGGACTCCTCGGTTTGAATGTCACTAAAAGTACAACACCCACACACCCAGGTGTGTATACACCTGCAATCGTGAACCTCCTATTGTCCCTCTAAACTTTTTTGCAACAGCTCCCATTGGTTTTGTACACGTTTTCCAACCGTGGACCTTTCCCGAACCATGGACCTATTGTCCTCTTTTGTTATAGGTCCCCGGTTTGAATGTGTATACCTACCCACACACACACACCCCTAGATAAAGGAAGACGTACTTCATCAGTTACATGTATTTAGTTATAAAGAAGAGTTTGCTACCATTTTTAGAGTCAAGCTTATAAATCCAGCATTAGAATAAATTTCCCTGCTTTCTATTAAGTTTTAGAAACCTACAGTGATGGCTTATTTCTTACAAACTCAGAGAAAGGGAAGGCCTCATGGTCAAAAGGAAAGACTACTCAACGTGACTATGGCAAGGTAGGTGGAAAGGTCGGGGAAGATATAGTCACGTCCCCTTCGTAGGTGATCCCTCTCCTGTCGCTTCCCAGGGTGAATTGTAAACTTTGGTAACTTGGGTGTGATCCCTGGCAGTATTTGGCAGTTATAGGGTGAATGGCTTCTGACTGGTACCCCCAACAGAAGAAATTGACTACATAGGGAGACCACAAACATTAGGGCTATTGCGTAGTTGGTAGTAGAGCACTGGCAAGTTAATCCGGAGGTTGCAGGTTCAAATCCCGCTCTAGTAAATTTTTCTTGATTCAACCTCCCCAAAATGTATGTGATTACGATGGCACATGAACGCCTTCTTGGATTGATCATGCATCTTTAAATAACATACATGTACTCTCGTCACATGTGGTTTAAACAAAAATTGAAAATTAATGAAAATCACCCAACAAAAGGCTAGAAGGGCACTCAAACTGAGGGCTATTAGGAAAAATGTAAAGATGTTAAGAGGAGAGAAGATATCTGTTCACATCATTTGAACTAAAATGTTCTCTACTCTACCCCCAATCCTTACCCCAATGTAGGTATATGACACAACTTGAACTGAGGACCATGGGGAGCAGGGCTGGGGGCGATCACAAGCCTACTGTAAGACCTAACCCCTTCTTTTGCCCAATACCCTGGGAACATGTGTATTAACCCCAATCACAGGACATCGTGAGACAAATAGAGAAACCTTTGGAGGTACATAAGACAAGTTCAACTGAATCCTTATACAAACACTCAACACGCATTTCATACAATTAACAAAAGGCTTCATTTCAAAGTAGCTCTTTACATTCTTAAAAAAATGAACAAATCAAACCACTTAGTTTTTATTTCATGTATAAGGACAACATTGGTAATTGTCAAAGACAAGAAGCCGCACTCTATTTGAACCGACATAAACAAGAAATAACAAACTTGATTAAGTTTTTAAGATCAATAAATTATAAAAAGATATTGTTTTTTTTACTCCATGGTAACTCATGTTTGCACTGTTTTCAACATTAGGTTTTGTACCCGCAAATTCAAAACCGAATTCTTTGATTCATTTCTCAAACGTATAGCATTGCGAGCTAAAATATTTCACAGGAAGTGTTCCCCCTGATGATCTCCATACCATGTAAAGTTGTGTGCAAATCGGTGATCATTTATGTACTTTCAATCTTACCAGCGTTATGCACACCCTTTAAATGCAAAATTCACATTTTTGGGGTGACTTAATTCCAATCCTCTGGTTTTCTCTGCACACACTTAACAACAAGCCTGTGAAAATGTCATCCCAACAATCAACAATCAACAAACCAACAACATCAACAAATAATTATAGGGCTACTTTGTCAAGCTTATTTTGACTGTGGCGATCAAAACAAGCAACAGTGATTTTGGGGGTCTCCGAATGCTATTTCCTCAAATTATACAGCATTTCAGATGGAAATATTTTCCTGGAGGACGACACGAATTAACTTTATAATCAATGAGCTTTCAGCTTGAAACTAATCCAGTACTTTCCTGATGATCGCCAATCATGTACTTTACTATGCTTGTGACAAATATATATCACGGCCAATTTCGCACCATAAATCAATTTTAATAGTAGTGATTACTTAAGCACTGAAATGAGTAGTTTCTGTATAAAAAGTGTGCTGTCGTGGGTGTGCCTTTCCTTTCTGTAATTGCTAAGCTCTGAATTTCCTTTAAGAATGTATTGAAAACAACTGTTTGACTAACTTGGATTTCTTAACTCAATCATGCTGTATACTTCATATATACTAAATATTGTTGAGATATTTGTGCGATTGACAGCCCCAAATTCTTCAAATCAGTGTTCCTTTGATCCAGCTGTCTGTTGTGCGGTGAATTGGAAAGAAAGAATCTTGACAAAACTATTTTTTGTCTCTAAACTCTTTGACTCATTTCTCTTGACAATCAGCCTCCCAAAATTGTCAAAACGCAAATTGAGCATGAAAGTTGGACAGGAGGGATGGGCTGGAGGGAGGATCTGTATTCTATGGTGGATGCTGCCATGATGCTATGACAATCTATAAATATAGTGCAAATGCACCGAGTTTGCACTTTATGGAATAGCCTAACACGAGCCATCTGTAGTGACTGTCTGTAAACCCAACACACATCTGATCTTTATTTCCCCCCTTCAACACTCTACTTCCAGCTCCTCATTCTCTGTGATAATCCCTTCTAAATGTTCAATGGATTCCTTGAGTTGGAGACATGTACGCGACTGGTTTTCTTGATTATTTCTGACGTTGGAGGCACACCTGCATTCACTCTTGCAGATGCTTGCAATCGGTTCAAGACTCCAAATGACGGTTTAAAGCTGCTAAATGTCAACGGGGTACTTAACAGCGGAACAGAAAACCAACAGACCGGACATGGTGAAGTGATCGGGTATGGTACCCTTAGCCTGTATTCTCTTCCTAAATCATAAGCATAGCATCACAACAATGTAGGACAGACATATTGGGGATAAAACCCATCATTTTTTCAGGATATCAAAATAACTAATAACTGGGTAAAACACATGTATTCAGTTGCCACACAGAGACAGCCAGTTCCAGACCTGGCATTTTCAATATTTGATGGGAAAATACATCATTTGTTGTTGAATAAAGTGATTACAATCCTACAGTTTGCAATACAAACACACTGTACAACCAACCTGTGAAAATGTCATCAAACGGTTTGAGGCCGGAAATCCATAGGTTCATCATATGTTAAGTATGCGTAGTGCACAGTCCTTCAACATGAAAAAAACACCAATGCACATCATTTCTAAGAACATTGCAGTACACATTAAGGATACATGGGTGCTGCGTGGCATGTATTTTCTTTTTACACATTGCACACTACGCATTATGCACAAAGCATGTTGGACACATATATCCGGCCTTATTGTTTTTCTTTTCAGAGATCGCCGAACATCACAAGGCCACAGACAGCCAACTTCAAGGTGAGGGCTACACTTTACTGATTTGGACCATTGACCCTAATCATCTGCCACCAAGGGCACATTGCTACCTACTGCTGGGGCTGAAACAGGGTTACCCCCTTCACAATTTTGCCGTTAAGATGTAGGTTAGGATATCATCCACTAGGAGCCTGGCTGATAGAGCAAAACGCACTACCTTCCCAACTTATGATTTCATGGTTTTCTTACATGCTCATTTTGGACTTACTTCAATTGCAGCAATCACAATAAGCAGTGTTGATTTGTGTGGTCTTTATATGTCTTACAAAGTATTCCACTTTCAGAAGAAACATTTCTTCAAAAGGATTGGTACTGGTGTGAATTTTATAATTAGGGAGCTTTTAGATTTGAAACGAATCATTACCACTGCTGTATTGTTCAAGGATAATTCTAAATGTACATGTAGGTTCCGTTTTGGAAACAAAACAAGTTCCTTTGTAATGTGCACTATGTGAAAATCTCCCTCACTCGTTCAAGAAATGTGTCTTTTACATGTTTTGGGGGAGTGCTGTAGTGCAAGCACACAAGTTTGCTTACCGGTAAGCAAAAAATAATAACAAACACAATACAATTGGGCCCTCTCTTGAATTTATCAAATTTTCCCCACCAAATAAACAACTCAAGTTTCATTGTGGGTTTACAGAATTCCTGGATATCACTCCTGGATATCACTCCACAGAATCCATCCACACAAAACAGCTGCCGATTGGTACAATGCACTCTAGTGATAAGACAGTAATTGTAACTTATACATGGATCTGAATTGATCATATCTCTTGCAACCAGACATCATCCCGACAATCAAGTCGTAAATTTTCTCTTGAAGCAGCCGAATGAATTCCCAGAGACAATCAGATGGAGTAGGGTGACTGATTGCATGGATTACATTAATAGAGTAACTCAATGCTTCCTTTGTTTTGTACTCGCTGCTGGGTGCCACTCATGAACATGGCTGTACATTCAACGAGGAATTCAACACTGTCATTTTCTAGCTATCACAGGTTTCATCAGAACAAGTGTGCCGTCTTTGCCTCTGTAACTTTGGTTTCCTCTACTAGCCAGCAGCACTATTAAGCTTACCGTTTCAAAACTCTGCAAGACAGTGGTCCCAATCAACTGGATTTCGATACAACAATGGTCCCAGGGTCATATTTGAACTAACAGCTTTTGCAGCGGTTATGACCAGATTGCTGATAATAGCAATTCAGCAGTAAATAGCAAGCTTCCTTAAATTTCTGTAAGGGTAATATAGCCATAACTGAAGTCGCTAGATTCAGAAGAGGTTATGGTGGGATTTGAAACTTTGCATGGTGGGAGTACAATCAAGTGAGGTTTGCGGTGACACCATGTACATAATTTTCTTTAATAGTTGTGGTGGCTCTGAGAAAAAACCGGTGGTTTGAATGGGCCATAATTTTTCAGAACTTAATTTAAGCCGTGTACGAGTACTTTCCCCTGTAAATAGACTTAGATAAAAATTTACAAATTTACAGTTTAACTATCACAAAAGTAGGCCAAATTCCATGCCCAACCAACCCCTGTTGTGTTTATAATCTAAAACTCTCCAGCTAAGTGCACACTTCTATGGAAGCTGCCAGTGTGAACATGGAGAAAAAAAACTATCCAAAAATATAAGGATTTACAAGCTTGTAAAATTAGCCTCCACGCACCTCCCCCCCCCCCCCCCCCTCCCCAATATGCAGTTACATGTACCTTCCAAGTTGTTATTCCAAACTTTGTTTGTCCAGTGTAAGTTTCAAGTTTGATTAATCCCCTCTGGTAATTTTTTGCCAGGGTTCCTGGGTAGACATCCAGACCTCTACCTTCTCAATCGATGCTTCCTTATTTAATAGTACCTCCCCCTGAAATACCTTCCTCTTGCCTATCAGTCCGTCTTACATTTGTCTGTTTGTGTATCAAGTGCAGGCAGCGAAATGTAAGCCTGCGGATCCTATTTCCATTTGGGCTATGGAATGGCCAGCTTGTGGTCATTAGGTGTTTTCCTTATGCAATTACTGCCCATCAAAGAAACTGAAACTAGTTACATATTCCCCCCTCCCATTGATCATCTCCGCTTGTCAAGACCTGTGTCTTAACTACAGAAGAGTGGTAACAGATTGATACTGTTCTTCTAGAGACCTTTAGTATTCTCCCACTGTCTGAAGTTGTTGCCCTGTGTGTAGTATCAATAATGAATGCTGATTCTCAACACACTGAAATGGGGTCGTACTATTTTGACCTCCCAGCCTCAGTTTGGTCACATTGATTTGAATAGTATTTGAAAGTAAAACAAGATGGCTGCACCTTAATATAAGGCCAGGTCTGAATTGTCTGCTGTGGTACGTCTGCGACTGTTACCAAGGGTGTTGCTTTGGGCATCTTCACTAACTAACACATGTTCACATGAACATCAGCCGCGGCCCCTAGATCACACACAGCTTAAGTCTATAATGCACAAAACACAGCCCTCTTAAACTAGATTACAAACTTACTCCTGGTGTTCTACAAACCGTTCAACCCTAGATAAAAAAACCACAGCAGTGACAACGCTAAAAACAGACCACGATTTCACCACCTTGATGGCATAAGTCCAAGACTCAAATACGTTGAGCCAAATTTAGAGTTGTTAAGTGGCAAGTAAACAAGTCAGAGAGCAGTGGAAAAACATCACACAAGAACAGGAACACAACTTAATCACTAAAACTAAACGACGACAGAACTTTACTATGTTTTCAAGGGTTCTCAAACATTATTTTAAGTTCTTACCGTCACCACAATAACGACTAGAGCACTTCTTCCTAACACTTTTTACCAAAAGAGATTAATAAAAGATGAACACTAACAAAACCTCAAATCTTATACATGTAGCTTATTAAACAGGATGCTACAGGACATGAAGTCAAAAGAGAGATCAATACAATTCAGATCAATGTACACATTACTTTTGATCCTAACTGGAATTTTGTCATGAGCAAAGTAAATTAAAATAAATGCACATACTGCCTGGTTAGCCAAACATGATGTTCAAGGACTGAAGCCATGATTCATTTCAAAAGGGAACCAGATCTAAAGAGGTTGATACATTTTAAATCAATGTACACGTTACTTTCGATCTGAACTGGAACTTTGTCATAAACGCATCGACTACCTGGTTAGTCAAACATGATGTTCAAGGACTGAAGCCATGATTCATTTCAAAAGCAAATCAGATCCAGAGAGATTGACACATTTTATCACCAATTTGCTTTTTACTTTCGATCCAAACTGGAACTTAAGCCCGGTTCATGCGAATGTGAAGCAAATCTTTATGTCACAAGTTTGTAACGAGCAATTCAAAATAGTTGAGGTAAGCTCAATTAGCTTCCAATTCGCAGGAAGTATGAAACAGGCTTTCGTAAAAGACAAGGAAAAAGAAAATGGATTAACCCATATTAATGAGTTCATACATGTACTGTGGAGAGGAAGCTAAAGTGGCAACTGAGAGATGACAACTGAAGACTGGAAAAAATGGCTGCTGAATCTGTCACAGATTTTCTTTTCCACACGCTTCAAATTTAAAACTTGTCAGAAACAATCACTTAAGTGTTTGAAACCTTGTCAAAAGCATTTAAGCATACTTTGTTTAATACGTTTACATGAAGGGTCGGATGTTTCGTTCGAGTTAGCTCTTATATAAAAGTCAACATTTTTCATAATTCACTTATTCTTTGTAATTGACTTTGGTTTCAGCACCCTTAATTGCCTAAACCAACATACCCACAAAACATAATTGAAATTTCCCCCCATGGCTCCCGTCTTCCTAAACTTTATTAAAATTTAATAATGAACAGGGGCTTGCAAATTGTTAAAAGAAACACAAATATCCTCTATTTAACAAGTAAACCTTGCTGATTAGCATATCAAATTTACTGCGCAATAAAACTCAAACGAGGCTTGCACCGCGTCGTTAATATGCATGTTGATGCAGATGTCCTGCAGCAAGAACCAAAATAGACATTAACAACCAGGGGGCATGTAAGTCCTGTTTTTAATAGTCTAATAGGCTTGGACATAACTTCCAGTAAATATGACAGAAAGGAGGGGAGAAAGTTTGCTGCTGGTCGGGTATAAAAACCCAGTTTTGACTGGCTAACGTCAAGTGTGATTGTAGAAAAATGACAAATTGGTACATGTAGCAGTCTCCTTTTTTAATAGAAAAAAAAAAAAAAAAACTTTGGGGGTGCTACATTGGTGGAAACTTTCTACCTCACTCAATATAAATAGAAAGTCTGAAGCCTTGAACACAAATTTACAACTTCAAGAAAGTTTTAAGGCAAATAAACTTCACTGAAGAAAACCCTGAAATCATGAAAGATCCTGACAATCATATGACTAACAAACTTTAGGGGAACTTCAAGCTTAAATGACAGAAACCATTTGCCAACCATTTGGCATGTTTGGGCCACAAAATCATGGATTAAAATACTTTTATAAACTTCCAGTATCCAACAGATGGAATGTGAAGTAAACTTGAAAGTTTTTGATGAAAGAGTCATACTTTTCTGCACAAATTTGCAGATATGTGGAGATCTCCTAGAAATGGTGGGAATATACATGTCACAAAGTGTTGTAAACATGTACCTGTAATGATGTACATACATGTAACATGTAGATCAACCATGGAAATCCCATTCTCCGTTATCAACTCTTGCAAGTGCCAAGTCCACCAACCCAGCTCTATGATATAAATCAACTTCATTGATCAACTTCTCTAGTAGCTTGGTGTTACATGAACATGCACAATGTACCACAAAAACCATAATGTGCCTATCAATAAGCAGAATTTTCTGAGCAATTTTCAACATTAACCATGTTAACCATTCAAAGAAGTGACTGTAGGTTTGTGTTGTAACATCTCCTGATGAACAGCACTAATGTAAAAAATACTCTGCGGACACCTATACGTGTAAGGTGCTCCAAAATTTGGTGAAATTTGAACTGTCGGTAACTCCAACTTAAATCTGACAATTCTGTCAGGATAGATCATAAAATGATAATTTTCGATAACATCTGAATGCATCTTACTGTCACCTTAAGTGTGAAATAACTCTTACGAACTCCCTCATGGATCACACCATCCACAAATCAAACAGACAGTAGCCATGATTCAAACTTATCAGACCCCCCCCCCCCACCAACATCATAAGATGAGCTGATAATTGAGACGACTGACAGAAATGGGGCATGGGTCAGTCTCTCCAAACACAGTCAGGAAATGCCCCCAAGATGTTTAGTACGGTCTATCTACACTAACTGAACTAAAGAAAATATGGCGCTGTTTAATGATGTGACAAGTTCTCATTTTGTGGAGAGACCTAGATCACATAGGAGGACCACTCTGGCAAAATAACAGGGTGACTCTTACCCAACTGATGGGAAAAATACAAATCCAACCCTGGAAGATACTGCGATTTTCTGTGATTTCTTTTTGCAGGACTAAGCAAACAACTTACACATGTTACATGTACATGAACTTTTAGTGGAAATTTAGTGCTAAGAGAAAACAAATCCTCAGGACAAAAAGTAGAGACTCGGCCTCGACACAAGCTTCTCACTAGTCACATGTTAACTTATAAACAGCTAGGAGTAAAAGAGAAAAGAAGCATTCTTGAACTTGTAAGTTCGAAGCTTCAACAATATCTGCTACAAGGAAGATTAGCAGAGGAAGAGGAATCATAAACAAAAAATCTCAAGGTCTTTTTAACAAAGACCCTTCCCAATTTAATCAGAATCAAAAACACCCCAATTTCATGGCCTTGCCTACCAAGGAATTCTGCTTACAGCCTATAGAGTCACGCTTTTAACGAGCCTCTGTAAGCACAGAAATCTGTGGTATCTAAGCAGGGAGCCATGAAATTGGGCCCAGATCTAAATATTAAATTCTGTGGACTCTGATGAAATGGTACACTGTGGGCCATGTCAATCATGCACTGTTTGGGCAAACTGCATCAGAATCAGACATTTGAAAGAATGAATGTAAGTTAAATAAGTCTTCTGTGATTCCATCTTATCAGTTATCTGTGCTCCACCCCCACACACCCCCCCCCCCCCACACCCAAACATTCAACAACAATATGTCACCTACCAGCGGCTCATTTCCTTTCACCAATCTAACAATCTTTACTGTATCATCTTCATCATTACTGGTGCCCAGTGTCACGTCCGGAAGTTGTGGAATGTAATCCCCGTTGGCCAGCTGGTCATGTGAGTCAAACAGCGCCCTCATGTGAGGGCGGGTCAGCAAGAAGCAGAGCTCACGGACCTCCGGGATCATGGCAAAGTTCAGCATGTCGTTGCAAAGCTGAAAATGAGGAGACGGACAGAGGTCAAGTTATTAATATTCCCACTAGCCTGAAACCATAGAAACCTGATATTAAACATTCATGTCGTAGAATAACCATTAAAACATCAGAAGTGCTACATACTGGCTTTGAGTTCAATATTGAAAAAAATTGATAAGTTTGAAATTTACAATATTAATAATAATAGAAATCATTTTAATTATAATGCGCCAATTCAAGTCGAGGCTGTTGAAATGCATGTTAGAATGTACAACAAAAATAAATAAAACTAATCAAAATTACACAGTAAAGCAATAAAAATACAGCTAGAGGATTTGGTTCATAACTATTGCAATCAGACTATACCATTTTAAAGCAAAAAATGCACGCAAGAATATTTAAGTTGCAGCAAATGTTTCGCTCAAAATTTTAAAAAGAATAATTTCACAAAAGCCAGCCTCAAGTCGACAAGGCAGCCACTTTTAATTTTACATGGCTGTCAGCAGCAAACTAGTTACTTTTTCACTTCCTACACCATACAAAGCTCCAAATCCTACACTCCAACCACTTTTATAAAGTTACCAGCCCCCGTCATGAACACATAGATTGTAGCAGTCGGACTATAACTACATGTACTTACATCAGTCATCATAGTGGAGGAGTCCAGAGTTACAGGGTCCCACTGGTTTTGTCCATAGGCCTTCACCGCATTGTGTGCCTGCAATAAAACACATCACCGTAGAAAAAAACCATTGATTAAAACAAGAAGCACAAGTACCCATAGGGTGTTCTTGTGGGGGAACCTGTTGAACTAAGATACTGTGTCGTTTACGTCAATCGCATTGCAATGATGATCGGGATGCACACATTTCCTCCACACACACACACAAAAACCGCTCAAGAGTTCATAACTGCTTTATACATGTGTAAAAGACAAGGTAGATCTTTGTTTTGGGGGGTCAAGTTGTCGTTATTTTTAATATTCAAATTTGAGTTGTGCCAATCTGAAAGCTCTCTGATTGCAAAGTTCTTATCAGCGCCAATTCACCATAAAAAATAATTTGGTCTGAAATACTGGCAAAGTCAAGAAGGAATTCGCATTTAAAAACACCTCAAATCATTGCTGACTTTTGCTTGTTTTGATTGCCAAAACTGAAATTAAAAATGAATATTAAAAATCCATGACAAAAATTTTGTTTACTGTTGTTTGCACTAGTTTTATCATGGTTTGATGGTACA
>JAUELU010000076.1:12575146-12591691 GCA_032357145.1 Evasterias troschelii | reverse complement strand
TCTTGGAATAACTCGTAAACTGAGATTCTGTATATATTAACGTTTAATTTATTGCAATATTACTAATTACTCAATTAGGTGATTGTACTCTATGATGTCGGGAGAAAGACACGTCTTTACACCTCTATGTTATTTCTCCGACAGATATGTTATTAAAGAAAATAAACCTTCAGAAAGACAGGCGTTTCCGCAATCAATATACTTAACCCCGGTCACACACATAAGAGGCCTGTTAATAAAAACGGAAACGGGAACAGAGTTTTTCTCCAGTTTATAAGATTCACTCTCGGCCCAGTTGAACAGATTTCAGTAAAACGTAATTATTCATTTGGATAGACAACGTAGCCCGTGACATCACATGTTTACAAAAGTGACACAGAACCTGGACTTGCTGCTGGCACGATTTGTGACCGCTCAATGGAAGAAAACAAAATACAATTTTTGATTGTTATCAAATTTTACTGAAAATAAAAAAGTGGCTCATCCAACAAATAAAATAAAATACAAATCTGGTTCAGCTACTGTTCTTGCAATTTTTGATTCCATGTGGTAATTATGATAAGAAAAGTGAGTCCTGTCATGGCCAGTGTGGTTTAGTGCATGCCAGGAAATGTCCTGGAATGTTCACAGACAATCTTTTTGTAAACAAAGTGACATGATTTAAAGCTATTTGAATATTATTGTACGTTTTCAGTTATTTATCTCCTTTAGTAGGCGGTTCTGTGAAGACAATAACTTTACAAACCAACATATATTAGATTACTAATCACGTAAGAACTTTAAAGGACTGTCAACACTTTTTAAGATATTGCTTGGCAAAAATAGGTTACCAGCTAAAAACGATACACCTCATCGTACATTGATTGACTGATCCTCTGCTTATATTGGCGTATCTCTCTTTTCTGCTAAGCAGATCACTGAACTTAACCTTCAAAGGCCGTATTTGTATATAGTGGATTCTTAGAAACCTAAGACAATAAGGCAAAGCAAGCTGATGTTTGTTTTGTCATCTGAGTCAATTTGGCCTCGGGTCAGTGAATTTTTTATATAAAGGCAGTACGTCTTTTGGTTTTGTGGACGACCACATTCTTTCAAATCATCTGGTTTTCAAGACATACATCGTTTAATTTGCGGTACTTTAATTAGCAACTAAAAAGTTAGTGATTTTGTTGGGTCAGCTCCAACTATGGAGCAGATGTCCGAGATTAAGAAATCATAGTTTGTCCACAACCTTCTTCTCTCTAATTAACGTTGTTAATTTGAACACGGTTCAGAAATGAATCAATGTTTCAGATCACATGAAGAGTCTTGCTGTTTCTCCAACACAATGCTGAGATGTGTGTCACATGCCCAGTATTGTTTATTGCCTGCCAGGAAATTCACTTGGATGTTCAGTCACTCTTTTGTGAACAAAGTGACGACACAATTTTGTTGACCTGCCAATGGCGCACCCGAATTAAATTTAAAAAACAAACTCGGTTTCTCTTTGCGTAAGGTACATCTCACCTGTTTGCACTTAATCTTTCATTGACTGATGGAAAAAGATCTTCGTGAAAGTTTTTTTTTTTATAATAATAAATAATAGGTAGACCCTTTTGTTTGGCTCAAACCCCTAAAACCCTTCCACTTTGAAGGCATACACCACTACGATCGATACAGCATAGCCTTTACATTATGAGCATTCTCCTTGTATTTGTCCATGATGTGAAAACATAATTGATGGTAATTGAAAGGAAGCAACAAAAATTAGAACGAAGTTGTTCTAAAAATAGCTTGCATTGGATACGATGTGGCATATTTTTCAAACTCAACTTTTCAACACACCGCTGCTTTAAACCAACTTTGCTTGCCAAAAAAACCCAGAAGTATAGGAGACAAAATGTGCAAACTATAATCACAACACAGTCTGAGCAATGACGTCATCAGCATTCTGTCCCTGACCCATCAATGACCAGCGGATATTTAGAACGTAGAGGACATCAATCAATGACCAGAAAGGGAGTAGATCGAACCCACACTCACACACACATACATAACATCACTCGTGTTCCCCCTGGAAGGTGAAGCGACATGGGATAACCACACGAGGATGAACTTGCCAAGTCAATACTCAATCGAACGAGGGGTCGAGAGGCTTGGTTATGTTTCCCTTGCCTGGGGGAAGGAGAGGTAGAGGTCTAAGAATATTGAAGGCAAAGCCCTTGGGGATGTTCTCTTGAATTTCCGCCGGTATGTTCCGGTGTATCAAAAACTGTTTTGTACTAGAGCTTGCTTTTGTGTGTAAAAGTGTAACAGAGTGAGTGCATGATTCTGTTGGTAAAAATGTGAATGTCATTAAAACTGAAGTTGGTAGCCTAACTATGTGACAGCTAAAAAAAAACTACAATGAACATGACAAACAAATCATAGTAATATCCTCGATATCTGCCCAGCACTAAGTAAGAGTGAGCCCGCGGTCCCAGGAAATGGTTCGTGAAAATCTCCGCGTCACTGCCCATAGTAGATCGCGCTGATGAGCAGCTGAACACTATAAAACCTTCATGTTTGACATGCTGACACGTTATATTGTGACCATACTGTTTTAACATGTCTGTAATGTGTCCATAAGTGTGGTCTGAAACACAACGACAATGACGTAAAATCTTTGGATTTTAAACAGCATTGGTTGATGAAGCTAAAACTGTCGATGACGTTTCACGTGAAACAATGCATTTGATAAAGTATTTGTCGACGAAGTCAAACCGTTGAATGTATCGAAGAAGCTAGACCTTAGGTACAAGTTTTGCTCAATGAATGAAACATCCTGTTGTCAACAATTTTTTCATTAATATAATTAATATAACGAATGTCTTCTCGTAGACTCCGCTACACGAGCTGCCTATCGGGAATTCTCATTTATGATGGTACAGCACACTCAGGGATTCAAAATCCTAAGGACCGGACGTCTCCTGTGACGTGAGGGGACAGTACAAATTTGACGTTGCCATTAACGCTCCCAGGAGCGCGCATGCCGTGGTTAGATACTGACAGTCGAGATTTATCTTCCACACATCTTGCCTGTGGGATTTTAGGCAACTTAGACCTGAAGGAGTAGCGGTTGTAAGCCAACGAGTACTGATAAATCTTTGTGCAAAGAAGCCCCTCTCGATGTGTAAGGACTTGCTGCTTGACACTGTGATTTTTTTCTTTCTCTCTCTTTCACTCTTCCTGGCGAGGCGTTAGCCGCGAAGAATCTCAACGGGGACGCCGGCAAGGCGATATTTGATCAATGTCTCACCGTCACTCGTAATAACGCTAATGCACAATATCCTTTATGGAATCGAAGACGAAATTAAAATTGGCGCGGCAGTTTACCTGGGAATTCTGTGAAAACCACAAGGCGACGGCATGGAATCCGAAACGCAACGGGGTGTACTTTCAGACGCGCAGTGTGTGTTTGGGGATTGTTTGGGATGTAAGGGGGAAATGTGAGTAGATTCTGATTTGTGCTGAACGATTCAAGGCAAGACTTCAGTCGTTGCTTTGTCGAAGAGGCAGCTTACATCTCCATTCATTGTTAACAATTAATAATGACGACACTCCGATTGTGAAGTGTCATTGCCGAGCAGTCTAGAGTATATTCAATTTCTGTCATTCACTTTGCGGTGTAGTGTGTGTCCTTGAACAAGTCACTTGACCATTATAAACGCTTTGTCCCTCGGAGGGGACGTAAAGACGTAGGTACCGTCTACTAAGATAGGTAGTGCATGAAAAAGTGAAGCAGATAGGGGGAATATTTGGGGGGAACTGTACCTTTGATGAAACAAGCATTGAATTTGGCACACATTCGGAGTATATCTTTGAAAATGATATTTGGCCATCGCAGATTTGTCATTTGATAAAATAAAGCTAGAACAACAAGCAGTTGTTAAAACTTTCAAAAATGCTTGCTTTACTACTTAGGTATATTTTTGTCAAAGGACAATCGGCAATTAATTTGTTTTGCCAAATATCTTTTCACGACATACTAAGACTGTGTGCCTTATTTCATGCTTGTATCATCAACGGCACAATTCCATTTCCTTATAAATAAATAAGTACATGCCTTCTATAAAATAGCCCAGAACCGTATTGTAAAAGTGTATAAGGGTTAACCCCAGTGTTTCTTGTTCATTGCAAACACCCTTGTCTGGATTCTTCAGGCTTTTGAACTACCGTGATTTGGTTTGATTTTGAGGCATCCTTGATTTCATTACTAATAAATAGTATGATTCAATCTCAGGAAAAGTAACTTAGCTTATTATTTTCATTTGACTGCTTTGCGAGGTATACCATCATTTTTTTCCTTTTCAAAAACATAAATTCATTTCATTCTAGTCATTTTAGCGTTGTTATTTGCTTGTAAGTTGTTTTGTTCAGTTCAGTGTTTGTCCGTTTGTCTTGTCTTTGTCTGTCCACAGGCTGATTACAACGAGTTTCAGCTTATCAAATCAACCTTCATAGGCCTACTGTTTCCTTGCTTTGCTTGTTAAAGCCTGTAAAACTCAGTCTATTCTGTTTATTATATCACTTTATGACAGTATGGAAACACATGTAAACTAAAATTAAATTGAATCGAAAATAGAGATTCCAGTTTGAGACATCTCTGTTCTTTAAACATGATACTTTCCAATAAAGATCTCTTATAAAGGTATCTATTTTACAAACCTGTGAAAACTTCATTAAAATTCAGGTGCTGAAAACTTCCTTTAAGTAACTTCTGTTTTTGGTATTCATATTTTATGTGACGTTAACAGCAGGCGAAAATGCACAATACGCTGTCGCAGACTTGGACAGATGGTGCGAAAAATCCGAATTGGAAATTACAAGAAAAGGAATCGCATATAGATCCACTTTGTCGTTGCATTTATGACGCAGTGGCAACATTTGTTATATTGTTTCTAATCTTTGTTGTAAATGTTAAAAATTCATGCGTCCTTCAAATTCTTGATTTGTTTTCTTTCTTCTCTGCGTTCATGTAAAAGTACGATATCTCACCGTGGTTTTTTATTTTTTATTATAGTACCTTTTGACATTAGGCTACCGATGACATTTATGTTTTTAATTTAAAAGTTCATGTGAAAGCCCATATTATCTTGTTTACTAAAGAGGAAATATTCTACGAATTTGCTGGTAGGCAAGACACTGCGCTGGCCATATAATGAGAATTGTTGTATCATAATTATTACCACACAAAATCAAGAATTCTAACAAGAGCGGAACATTATGTCGCCCTTTTCTTCAAATATAAAAAGTTGAGAACAAATTACATGGTGCGATTTTTTTTACATATCAAGTAACAAACCGCAAATGTTTCTTTTGAATCAAACAATGTTTTTGTATCTGTCGCTGTCTACAAGTGCATGAAGGAAATCCATGCAACGTGGTTTTTTTGTAAGCATGATTCGTCACTGGTTAGCATAGTCTATAGTTGCCGACTTTTAAGCAATACGTGTTTGTAAGTATTTCAATAACAAATATCAAATATTTGATACTTTCACTTTGAGGTTTTACTTCAATTATATACTCCCCGAAAGTTGTTTGTTATTGACAAGTCTTATTTACAGACAGATAAGGTCCATCGAGGCAAATCTTTGTGTACACTCTAAAAACTCCGGGGTCATAATTCACCCGGAATCGACCCATTTACGGATCAGGCTGATCCGTTAAGTCATTAAAAGGGGGTATTAACTCGGATTCGGCGTTAGTTTGACACACTTTGGGGTTATTTTGAGACGGATTCCATTCAAACTGACCCGGGTCAGGCACCACGTCGACCCGGTCCGGGTTAATTCTAACTAAAACTTTCTTTAGAGTATAGCTCTCTCTATTGAAGGTCCATAATGGCACAACCTTGGAAAATCGGTACTCCAATCTGAGCCAAGTCGTTCACTACATCTTCTCCTGTCTCCAAACAGAAACATACATGTACAATGGCAGAAACGTCCCCACAGCGCAGCACCAACCCACGCAAAATGCTAGCTGTAAAACATTATTGTCATCGCCCAAGGTGAAATCGGTCTTTTGTTTGTTAACTTCCACCTTCCCCCACAGAGTCAAGCCTCTCTTATCTGGGCAATTTATAACGCCGTCCATTCAATAAAAGAGGTTTTAATCCAGTGCTCTTATTCACCTGAGGGACATAACAGTCGAGACAGGGCAGCGCGGCGGAAATGTTTCCCCGAGAAATACACGATGCCACCCGACGGGAGAATATGTATTTGTTCCCCAGCATCACGATGTAAGATTAATAATACTTGGATTCTTTTGGTTGCTGTATGGCTTATGGCATTGGTGATTATCGGTTGGGAAGAGTGTCTGTTAAATTTCTTTCTTTCATTCTGTCACTTTCATTTCCTCTTTCCTTTGGGTCGACATCAATTTGAGGCCCCGAAGGCTATTATAGAGGCGAATAAATGTTTAACTTAACATCACAAAACCATAAATTAATGAAATGTTGTCTGCATCGTGCAGGCTGTTTGAAAAGGTGACCGCACAGCACTGCTGAGGATCAGCCGAGAGGGAAAACTGATTTGAATAATTATAGTGTTGGAAAAAACAATTACATTGGTTTAATTCACACATGGGCCTTATCAAGGTGTACTCGATTTTGAATAAATGTTATAGATTAAATGAGTATGTAGGCATATACATTTGTGATATTTTGATAAATGACGGCAAAATATAAAGTTGTTACTGTCTGGAGATAGCTGTTGAAGAACAGTTTTACAACAGTTTTGCAGGCAAACTCCATCCATACTATGTGGTACATCATGGGCACAAAGAGGAGTGCATATACACCATCTATTAATGTACAACGGAGTCTTGCACGTTTCATAACAATAATCTATATAGCGATGCATCCCGTACCTGAGTCCTTGATGGTCGTTCCTTGAACATTTTAATAATCGTAACTTCCTGTGTGGAATCCAGTTGAAAGTCACCTTGGATGTTGAAAAATACGACTTTCAGTTGAAAGGAGAGAGGTCGTTTTCAAATAGGAAAGACCAGCTTGATTAAAGAATAACAAACCTTTTATTTATGACCTTTTTCAATAGACGGCTTGGAGCACATTTTTTTCATTTTCGACACCTTAATCATCCAGAGTGTTATTACAACAGCTTGTATATTTTCTGTCGGTGTGATATTCGTCGCCTCACGGATCACAAAATGAAACATTCAATCCAGCCCCACGTCCCCAAGAAAATTCTTTTGACCTGTAACTTTTGGGGAAAGTTTGTTTGACAAAACGACTAGATTCTTTGCCAATGTTGCACCAAAGCTTGCATGCTTGTCTACCTTCCGGTTAAAATCAACAGAAAACAAAAACAAAAAACGCATATTGAAATGAAATTCGTCTTTGTTTTGGGGTTTTTTGTTTTTGTTTTGGGGAGTTTTTTGAACAATTTCACCCCCACCCTGGTGTTCAATAACAACGCATACAACCATATCTGTGTACAAAACCATTCATTTATAGACCTATCTTCACGTTATCGTGAAAAAAAAATGAAGACAACAAATTAAACGGGAAGGGGGGAGGGGCTGATTTATTTGATCAGCGGAGTTATAATAATAATAATATCGGCTTTTATATAGCGCAATTCCAAAGAATGATCATTGCGCTTCACACTTTCCCCTGATCACTGGGCCATTTATTTCATTCCTGAAACCATCTCAGCTTCCTGTGGAGTATACAGCCTGTGCTGCCAAAGTGCAATAAGCTAAATCATTCACAAAAACCATCTCTGCCCTCACAGGTACCCATTTTACCCCTGGTGAAGAGAAGCAATTATAGTTAAGTGTCTTGCTCAAGGACACAATTGTCATGACCGGGATTCGAACCCACACCCTGATGACTCAGCCTCCAAAACTTGGGTCCGATGCACTTAACCGCTCGGCCAAGACACGCACATTCATGTAATGTTTCGATTTTCGGGGTCGACATACGCAACAGTGATTTGGAGGATTTTGCAAATGCCAATTCGTGGACTTTGACGGCATTTCAGGTGGAAAATAATTCTCTGGAGGATTGGCATTGGTATAAGTAATACTCAGCGAGCTTTCAGATTGTAACGAATCATGATCACCCTAGACGATTGCTGACCCTGAACGTTGTATTAACGTGTGTGCCCGAAGTTCTTCAGGTTCCCCCTTATAGAGAGAGGGGGGGGGGGAGAGACTTGGTTGGCTGTGGGGGAATTTGCCAGGCGCTGCCGTTGACGCCATCGCTGAAACGCATGACAAACACCTCTCTCTGTATATCCCTAGAGCAAATATTAAAAGTTCACTGTAGTTATCTCATAAGTGTTCCAACGTCTCTCTACTCTGGGCTTTGTTTCTAAAGGTTACATGTATTGGCTGTTGTCGTACATGGAACACCTCTCTCTATTTCCCCGGGGATGTAGATTCACGTACACTAATGCTATAAATTTATCTTTAAAATGGTTTTTGTTGTTTAAAATGCAAGGAATCACTTTGCTTGACTTTTTTACAGAACATAATTGACAGTTTTCAAAGGCTGACATGCACATCGGTAATGTAAGTTTTAAATTATGAAGCCACAACCAACACAAAATGACGAGTAGACGAAAACAGCCTGACAAAACTCTGGCAATTAGTAAGAACGTGTAATAAGCAGCGCCAATTAGTCCCGCCGTTAGATCAAAACCGAAACCTTGGTGGCATTAAGAGGCAGTGGACGATGAGCAAGTCGTTAATGAATAATTCGATGCACAAATCTATTCTTGACAATAAATATGTTTTCTCATACTACGATCAAGTACAATACTGCAATGCCACGCATATCACCTTTAGTAGTCGACACGTTGTCTTTGAGACTGTTTTCATTTCACAAGTAAAATTTGTGGTAAATCTAAAGCTTTAAGACAGCTCTCTTCTCCCGGCTGACACACTTTATTCTAAATTTTCACTTTTAATAATTTCTGTTCATGTTCAACCTGTTAGTCCATAATATGACGTTCTTGTTCCTGTTTTATGTACTGCCTGTCTATCCATGAAGCATCTCACCACAAGCCCAGGCTTCTATAGAAGATGCCTCGCATACTTATTTTGTTTTCTGCCTTGAAAAAAACCCACATTTATGGTGCTTCTTTAAATTGCATATCTCAGGTTATGCAAATGTATTGTTTGGAAACTTTCATGAAGTATAGAAATAGATGTGAGTTTGAAGTGGAAATGGTGCACAGAACATTATTAAATAAGCAAACTGAATTTGAGTGCGAAAAGAGTCTTAACCAATAAGGTAGACCTAGTGGGGTGCTATGTGGCGGTGCTGGCAGAGTGGCGTTAAAGAACCAATTACATGTTATATTCTGCAATCATTCATAAATCTCCGACTCGGCGATTTGATTTATTTATTATTTTTGCTGAGCAACATTTTGTTGCCACTCTCAATTACAATGCCAGTATAATTGCACCAAAAACTTGAGGAGGGTTAGCTATTTTAAGGTCACCGTGTTCAGTCTGAAAAGAATGTTGAATTAAGCAAGAAAGCGGTCCAAAGTGTGAAGCTAATTGGTTTGACCACTGTCATTGTTCTAAGAGAACGTCTTTTAATAGCACCCCGGCTATGGCACTGGCTCCATATGATTATTGCTGTTAACGGTCCACACATCTCAAGCCGCTCACCACCAGGCATACATAAACGGATCATAAGATGAGGATCTCCTGAAGATGAGCAGAGTATACTGTATGAAACGTCGAGACCACAACAGTTCCTCTCAGAGCCAACACTCCTCCCAATAACTGTTGGTAGTACCCGCAATTTTTCGACTTAAGTTTTTTTTTCTTAGATTTCTAAGATGTTGGATGATTGCATCCATCCGATCGATCACTGTCTCCACGGGTTCCTGAGCATCATCCTTATGTGTACTCACCGGCAACATGTACTGAATACATTCACTGAAACACCGGCCACGGTGAAGGGCATGCTTGATAGATTCTACAGCACCCACCCACTACCCAAATTGCACATCATGGATCCCATGATTCGGGCATGAACTCATCCAACAACCTGGTCTTTCCTTTGGGAATACTCCCCCACTTATCCTCTTAAGTTTCGATCCTTTACCTACAGCTACTCAACTCATCCACGATTTGTTGACGCCCATTAAAAACGTTGGTCACGTTTATCAAAGACACCGTTACTAACTCGGTGACTCACCCACCCACAACCCATCCAATAGCGTGACCTCCCACTACCAAAGGAACTTATAACACCCACAACCGAAATGCACCTCAACCCAGTTTATGAGGCAGTTTGTGACGGCTATACATTTATTACAAAAGACACATACCAGATAAGCCAAAGTGCTTTGATGGAAACATTAAATCGTGAAATAAAATATGCCTGACATGACGTCTCTTCAACGCCCTAAGCATTCTCGACTGAATTTCAAGTCAGCGTGCGTTTGAACGGGCTGAAGAGAATGAGGTTGAATAAAGACAATACCATGGGATCTTCACAGTTAGTGTTGAAGAATCTAGAGACTTGGCCCTCAAAACGTGGCCCCCCCCCCCCACCCCAACGCAGAAACTCAAATTCTATGCTGGTACTTCAACATTTACAACAAAATAAACACCTTTGTAATTGATAGCTCCTCATCTCTGCCGTTTTGTGTTCTACATCACAGTCGTCACTTTGCTTCGGGTCGGGGTAGACCGGCGCCCGCCCCCACCCCCTCCTAATGTGTCTGCATTGAGGTCTGGGAATCTCGGCAATTCTTTACAGGATTGGGGATACTTCTGTACATGAGGAAGTTTGGGAGTGTTGGGGTGGGACGCCCTCTGCCGCATATCGGGCTTGGTAAAGAAGAACCACCCCTATCGTTCCTCACATAACCCGCTGACGTAACACCGTTATTCATCCCGTGAATGCAATCTCTGAATTCACGTGACCTTATAATGATGACTTCCCTGACATATTAACGGGCACGTAGAACCATGAAGAAAATATGTGCTTAATGCTCAAAGCAAAGAAGTGGAACTGGTCCAACCCACGCATCAGCACCCTCCCCCACAAGAAGAAACCCCAAAAGGGCAAAAATATTGACTCTTTGATAAATATAGAGGATTAAGTTTAAATTCGTTCGTGTTGATAAAGAGCCCAGAGAATTCGTAGTTGATTTTGAAAGGCCACGCATTTGCATCGTATATGATTCGCATTATACCTATTTGGATGACCAAACCCTGTCATTTCGAAGTACGGGTTTTGTTTCCGCAATGTTCGGGGAGTGAATTGCTGTGTTTGTTTTTTGTTCCCCTCTGAAGTTCGGGAGAGGGATTTGAAAGTGGCACGAAGACTTGCCCCTCCCCCGGGGGGCTCCGGAAGATTAAGCTGTGACGTCACTTACCTATGTCCCAATAAAAAAGGGGGGTCGTTTTGAACATAATATTTGTTTGGTCTGGAACTCTAAAGCACTTGGCAAACAGTGTGATGTACAACTAGACGTCAGTCAGGGGGCCACCGAGTCAGGTTGTTCAAATGATAGGCATTATCCATTCGGCTGAGCGGGTAACAGCACGAAGGTAATGGTAATGGGTATGTCGCATTCTTCCACCAGCACACTCTATTTGAATCAAGACAATGTACATTATTGTTAGAACTGCCGCCACTGCATTACTTAAACGGTTGAGTATCAAGATGAGGTGCAGGACAAATTTATGTCGCTTGAGGCCTTAACTTTGCAAGGTATTTGGTAAGTCAAGCAGAGACCAACAATCAGGAGTGGAATAACTAACATTTCTTTGCTTATTTTCTTTAAATCGGCACAACTCAAGATTTACTCTCTTCGATTCAACATAAAGTACACGATATTTATAATATAATTTGGATGTTACAATTGAACTGATGTGGGGTAAGTATACTGCATAGTATACCGTGCTTTTAGAGTCCTGTGAGTATACTGCATACTACAGTGCTTTTAGAGTCCTGTGGGTGGAAATACACAGGCTACTCGGGTAGGATTCGAACCCATGACAGTCGTGCTGTTAGTAAAGCTGCAACCACTTTAGATGTTAGATAAATTAATGTCGCCTATTTGCCTACCTTGTGTGCTGCTCTTACAATGTGCTCCATCAGCGTTTCGACTCTAAGATGGCGATGTGATGACGTCAATACTGAAATGATTTATACTGAAGACCCTTTTCGAAACCACGGCTGCGGCTTAGGCTCCTGCTATGGCTCACGCCCAAGCCACGATTTCGAATACGGCCCTAAAGCTGTGTCAGAATTGGCAGCTACAGCTACGGCTCTGGCTGGATTGCCGCGTTATCATGTGTTGAAGTATAGCACGTCCTTAGCAACACCCTTAACAACAGTCGTAGCTGCATCCGTAGCCACCGATTCGGATTCGGACTTAGTTGACGCGACATCATTTCTAAAAAGAAGTCCCGGATGACTATTTTAGAGCTACTCTCACGAGCCCCACGAGACAGCTACAGCCCAGGCTTCGTATTTTTAATCCGGCTTGGGCCCAAATAGATACAGCGCTTTATCGGCTGAACTCAGGTATGAAACTCGTCCCAAGGGAAATCATGGAGCGAGCGTTTGTATGTACACAGTGGGTATCAATGTCACAGTCTCATCGGGGCGTGAGGAGACATGGAATTTGGATGTTCCGTGGACCGAATGTTGTAATTCATAACACCTATCAATGAAGACAGTAAATCCAGTGTCGCCATGCCATGTTTCAGCATTGTGCTGTCGCCGGGTTGATGGTTTGGCATGATCCGGCTTATCTTCTGTAATGAGACCAAATTGATTAATCCCTAATAATGTCGAGCTTCTATCATCACCATCGTCCAGGCTTAGTTTATCCAGCGTAGGGTATGGCCCTAGCCGTCATCGCCAATAATCCCAACAAGAGATTAGACTTTCGTCTAGGAAAGAGGGGTACAAATAGAGTTCTATCAGAGATGAAAGCATTCAGGGTAAGGCGAGAATTCAGGCTGCCATATCAAATATACCAGGCCAGGAGTTTAAGGATTTCGGATCAGGAGTGGGATAGAATGCAGATTTAAATTCGGGGTGTAGGCTTAACTCACGATTTGACACCATGTCATTGATGTCATTCATGTTACCTATCAAGTTAGTACGAAAGCCATTTAATGCAAATTGGCGTAAAATTTTGCCTCTGTATAGTTACGGATTACTGAGCCGTTTTAGGGATTACCAATTTGCTCATTTTGATTAAGTGTTCTCTTTTACATAATAAAATGGTTCGTCATTACAGGATACTCAATATACCTACTTACCAATTACTACGTCATTATTTACTAATCTACTTTATAATCGTTATTACTGATAACTATTCATTATTATGGATTGTTACGAGTAACTATTTTGTTGTAAATGATCACTTGTTCGTTAGAACGGGTGTCTTATCCGGTTATAACCGATTACAAACTCATTAATACGGATTACTTGTTCGTTAATACGGATTACTATAATAAATTGATAGGTTACTAACCTGTTTTACTGGATTAGCAAGCGACACTATGGCATGTTGTACAATCATGAAACAAATTCAATTCAGAACTAGACCTTTACTAGAATTATTTGGTTGAATGGAAGAAGGTCAAAACTTGCGTTCTTTTTGCGGCCATTGCGGGTGATAAGTTCAAGTCTCGTGGTGGCCTTCACTTCTTATAGAGTCAGCTCAAAGTGGTTTGCAGTGTCCTGAACACTGTGAAAACCATTATTACCATCGGCGGATATTAGATGCAGGAGAAAAAGATTTGAGAAACCCAACCGGGGCTTCTCAATCAATATCAACCTCTAAATTAATGTCGCTCGATCCCATGTACTAGTTGCATTAAAGTCGGTCAGCACATCGTATTATTTAAAGAGAGGTATACCTTTGGTAAATACTCCAAAAGTTACAGACCATAAAAATTACTTGAACAAGGCATTGCAGCTGTTGACAATTTTAGAAACGATTCCTTTCGAAGGTAAAGTGTTTTTAGAGAAAGCAATTTTTTTTAAAATCAATCTGAAAACATTTCATGCATGAAACATTTCTCAGTCTGTGGATTCCAGTTACGGATTATTCTTCCTGCGCGAATATAACTGCTCCAGATTTTCGGCAATTTCCCAAAACACTACCACCTTTTGAAATGAAATTTTCACAGATTGTAATGAACAATTCCACAAACAAAAGGAGTACTTTGCGTTTTGGATTTTCACTTTAAACGTTTGTTCAACAACACTTTTTACCGTCCTATCTTCAGATTTGATTCGTTCTAAGCTTTGTTTCATGCATTTTCTTTCTTCCAGTTGCCGACGTTTGGAAATAGTTTGCCCCATAGCGAGCTTCGCCCTGGCTCCTTATTCTGCATTTGGTAAGCATTAGAGAAAGAAACATCACCCACGACAACGACGACGACGACGACAACGACAACATTCTTTCCCCAAACCACACACTCACACAAGTGTGGATACGCCTGCAATCGTGGACCTCCTATTTTCCCTCTTTTGTTTATACTAACTTTTTTGAAACAGCTCCCATTGGTTTTGTACACGTTTTCCAACCGTGGACCTTTCCCGAACCGTGGACCTATTGTGCCCCCCCCCCCCCCTCCGCTTGTTATTTCTTCGTTCTAAGACGTCTCCATTCATTTTTTGTAAACCGACGAAGACGGTCCCGGTATGATTGTGTACATCATACCCAGGTCGTTCTTACTTTGTTAGTTTGTCCGTTCCCTTTAATGGAAGTTCCTTGTGTCAACGAGTACACAAACGTATAAGCACATACCAAAAAAACAAAATATCCTCAAATCATTATATGTTATGTTCGGATGTTTCCACCGTTCCTTTCCTTTTCTGAACCATTCTCAATCAATCAATCAATCAATCAATCAAAGGTAATTTATAGAGCGCCAAAATCAAAAGTTTGTTCTTAGGCGCTGAGGCACAGTTAGTAAGCCTGCTGGAACAGCTGAGCTTTAAGGAGTGTCTTGAATGAGGTGAGTGAGCTGGCATTTCTGATATGTACAGGAAGCTTGTTCCACATTTTGGGGCCAAATACAGAGAATGATCTCTCTGCAAAAGTTGAATAGCGAGTTCTTGGCACAACAAATAGGGAACAAGAGCTAGACGATCGAAGATGTCTTTGTTGAGATCTCAATTCGAGCATGTCCGTGATATATCCAGGGGTTTGTCTATGGTACGCTTTATACATCAAAATCATAACTTTGAAGATGTTTCTTTGAGGGATGGGAAGCCAGTGTAGGTTGCAAAGATGAGGACTGATGGAATCATATTTGCGTATATTCTCCTATGGTTCTTAATACTGGACTTGATTCCGAGGTTTTCTTTCTTTTCGTCCCCAAAAGGATGACACTATAAAGCCCTCTAAAAGTCGTCCTCAGGTCGACCTGAGATTGGCGCCTGAGAACCTTTTAAAACGTTACATGGTGCTATGTATAAAAATCAAAAGTTATAGCTACACATTTACCTTGCAGGAAAATACTGCCTGTTGAAGCGCCTTGAGCATCACAGAGTGACGGATATGAGCGCTATATAAAAAGCCACTAATATTATTATTACTATTAAAAACAAACAACATCCAAAACAGAAACAATAAGACGGGAAAATAAAAGGCTGCATTAACATAATTTTGCCGGTGTCAAACTCTGACATTATCGTCTATTTTGAAAACCAATTGGAGTAGAAAGGGACGATTATTTCAGTCCCAAAATGAAGACATGAGATAGACAAGATGAAAACATCTGATTTTAGAAATCGATCAGCGCAGTGTGTCAGTGCAGTGGAGTAGAAGGGGGAGCCATTTTGGCTTGTGGATAGAAACTATAGAATTCAGGCCGACCGAGCTAGTATCGATGTTGATTGTGGGTGGAAAGGGCCGTTGCAACCCACCCTTGTCGGCCCAAGAGCACGGATTCAATATTGACTTCCTCCTAATATGGCGCTCAGTGGTTGGAGATCAATGGGTTTGTGTGGGCGACGTATAATGGGTAACCGAGAGTCGTCAGAGGATTCATGGTCTGGGTGGTGCTTTAGTGACAACCCAAGCCAGTTTGCTTAATGGCATTGTACACGTCAAGTCAAAATATCCTTTATTGGTGCACACATATCATGTTGAAAGGAGGCTTGCAATTTGCAATATGCCATCATGGCCATCAAACCATTAGGTCAGATATAATATATATCGAAATGAATCATCCTCACAAACGTTGGGTGCATGGGCGTCATTAAGATTCAAAGACATTAAATGTAAATTATTTCATTTTCAAAAATGGTCGTGCCTGATGGAGGCTTCAGTGGTGTTTGCTCTGTTTCTGATAAGTTATAATTTAAGATCCAAACTCTATTCTCAAAATTGTACAGATGAAAGATAAATCCTACTGATAAACGTTTCCACTGAACACTGACATTTTACATGAGATCTCCGCAGGTTATCCTTATGGTGTTTCTTGGGGGGGGGGGGGGGGGGGGGGGGGGGGGGGGGGGGGGGGGGGGGGGGGGGGGGGGGGGGGGGGGGGGGG
>JAUELU010000076.1:12552826-12574263 GCA_032357145.1 Evasterias troschelii | reverse complement strand
GTTTGTTTGTTTGTTTGTTTGTTTGTTTGTTTGTTTGTTTGTTTGTTTGTTTGTTTGTTTGTTTGTTTGTTTGTTTGCTAGGAGTCAATTAGGATACGGGGAATCGTAAGTATGTCGTGCTGTATTATTCTGTAAATTGGTGAAGACAGAAAAAACAAGTTATATTGGGTTCTTGCACCAATATCAGATTGACTAATGTCTTATAACTATATTATTTAATATAAACTTTAACACACCATCTTTAATACAACAATTGCTGGATCGCCATCTTGGCAAATCACATTACTCTTGGACATAAATGCTTAAGAATTACTAAATAGCAAAATTGTAAACAAATTTTTTAAAATACATCAAATCCTTTATTACTTAAGTGATTTTACTAATGAAAATGTTTATAAAAAGTAAAACATAAAGGGGTCATACCTGTTCATCGGTTAAGACAGGAAAACACGTTACATTAGGTTCTTGCACCAATATCAGAATGACGCCCTGGGCGTCACTTTGGAAGCCCGCGAAATGCATTAGAAAAGGGCGCTTCCCAGTTTGAATAATAAAGGAGTTATTTACAATGGGAACAGAAGTAAGTTATACCATGAGCGCACAAAACTTAAAATAATGGTGGTGCCTTGAAAAAATAAACCATATCTGTTTGGCCGTGATATGTATTCTAGAAATGGGAGACTTGTGAACGCTAGATGGCAGCAAACATACAGTCCAATTTGACACACATCTAAGCGTGCGCACATTTCCCAGAATAATGAGTTTGCATTAGTCTGCTGACACATAGCGTCCTCGAAGGTATTACATTGCGTAAGATAGTCCTTTGATTTGAGCCACAAACGGTTTGAGAATTTAAAAAGGCTCGATGCACCGAACTTCTTAGTGAAGACCTAACGAAAGAAAACCTTGAATGTCATTTTAATTTCTGCACCAGCTACCCTGGATACAGACCCTTATTTTCTGAGCTTATTCTAATGCCGGTAGTAGATAACAAAAACCCTTTCCAATGGGTAAATATCACGAAGGAACTAATTCACCGTCACATAGTACAAATTTTGCATTCGTTTCCAATAATTTGTTTGATAACTTTAATCAACTTAAATATTTATATGAAGTTGTACAGCTTTCAATAGCCATGTTTAGTATTGCAACGAAATGATAATGTATCCGTGAGAAGTCAGCATGTCAAAAACCTGCCTGGGGTTAAATACAAAACGGAAAAGAAGGCGACAGAGTAAGAGGGTGCAACCCTGCCCCCAAACCTAATTTTGTTGTATAATGTGTGACACTTCGTCGTGGCTCCTATTAGTTTAAATTAAGCGCCATGTTCGGCCCTATACCTTTTCTTGTACCAATGCTTCACTTGTTCATAATAGATTAGAAGAGCAGATGGATGTCAGAGCACGAAATTGAATAATATTACGAGACATCGCAATTGTTTATTAGCCGTTAAGAAGCTGATTGCCCGAATGCGTAAATTCCACACCAAGTGTATAACCTGCCGGGAGGGGGGGGGGGGGAGTGGGGGAACCTTGATACAGCATGGGGTCAGTTGTAAGCTCTTGAACAATTAAGAGGTTTGGTGGTGGTGGGGGGGGGGTATAATTTGAACTCGTCTTTTTCCACTCTCTTTTCCCGCTCCTGTCCTCTGCGTCATTTCCGTGTCCTTATTCACCGTATAAGGAATGGTGCAGGAATGCATAATACAGTGTTCTGTGCCCGTGCAGTTGGGAAACTAATCACAGAATTGGGGTCACATCGTCACCATATTAAACTCAGCATCTTGGGATGGTCGAGGGTAATAATAATCATCGTATATTGCCAGTTGGTTGTTCAGCCAAGACCTAAAAAGAAATCACAGGCGTCAAATCGGGGAGTATTGCCACATGTATTATTAACTACCCAGCAGAGTGCACTATAATAACCTATACTACACTTGCCTGTTTACTTTGAAAACACAAAACAAAGACTTCTGTACACATGAAGCTAAGCGGCTTCCTTAAAGCAAGCCTTCTTTTTTCAGCAAAACTAGTTTCCATTTTACATTTAATAGAGAATGTTTTTAAATTTGTTCTTTTTTAGCCATTTGTTCTTTAAGAATTACGCGATTAAGCTCTTTCTGAACTTGTTTCAATTGAATCTTATCCCCATTAACAAACAATTTTATTTTTAGATTAAGCGCTATCTTAACATTACCAGTAATCCATGGCTTATTTAACATAAACTTTGACGACTTAAGGTGGAGCAATCACATCTTTGAAAAACTCAATATAAGCAGAAACAGTCTCAGTATATTTAAGTTCATTGGCATCATCGGAAGTATCTATAAAAACATTCCAGTCGGTATTCTCAAATGCCCCTTTAAACAGATAGTCTCATGAGTCTATTTCTGAACTTTAATCTTCCTGGGTTTCTGGCTTTGAACCAGAGGTCTTTGTTTAGGGCTAATAGAAGAACCAAATTGTGGTCTGCGCATCCAAAGTTGTGCAGTTGAGTTCGTAAGCATCTTTCACGTTAGTGTAGCATTGGTCAAGAATTGTTGTTCTGAGGATATGGCATGTGGCTTGACGATAATAGTTACTATTTTTAAATGTGCAATGGGTTGAAGTCACTATTATGGAATTCCATATCTGCCAAGTTACACGGCGCATGTGTGGTATTTTGGCTTGGATCTTCCAAACATGCGCCGTCGTGCCGTCGCATTGTCACGTCGTGCCGTCGCATTGTCGCGTCGTGCCGTCGCATAGTCACCGTGCCGTCGCATAGTCGCGTCGCCGCCGTCGCATTGTTTGCGACGGCCCTATACAAACAGTACAAACAATGCGACGGCCAGTACAAACAATGCGACGGCACGACGCGACGGCACGACGGCACGACGCGACGGCACGACGCGACGGCACGCCGCGACTATGCGACGGCACGACGCGACTATGCAACGGCACGACGCGATTCAAGCCAGAATGCCACACATGCGTCGTGTAACTTGGCAAAGATGGAATTCCATACACTATAGATGACAATGTATGTGTCTCACGGGGATTGAGCCTTTGACATCATATAATTCCAATTCAGCCTGCTTAGTTAGCATTCTTTTTGTGTAGACTGAGTAACATTAATCAAAATAGTAAGGGCGGTTGCTAACCACAAGAAGCTCGGCATCTGGCGTGCACGTACAGCTCTTAATATACACTTTATTCAGATGACAAAACATGTTATTTACATATGGACCAAGCCCACCACCGCCATCTTTTTCCGCTGCAAATGTTATATCTCCTCTCAGTAACTTGAATCCATCAATATTATCTGTGAAGGCCATCATGCTAACCTTGAGAAATTCATACACAACACTTGCTCGCAATTCGTCCATTTTGTTGGAGATAGACTGCATATTTCCCATAATAAGGGAAGGAATAAATGTTTTGGACTTTTACGAGAACGAAACCTTTTTGAACTCCCGCAGCCTTGCCCCATTTCCTTCGTGTAGTACCCTTAAGTATTTCCTTCGGTTAAGTTCTGTAATGTGGACGTGGATTGGTTGGGTTTCTTATGGCACGTAATTCTTCGTGATTTGTTTGTTTGCCTTCAAGCCGTAGCCACTGCCAAAACGATTAGTTTGTACATGATCTACCTTTATCAAACTCTCGCATTCAAGAGTGGCATCAATAGTCTGACCCACCTTTGATTGAATGTGATTTGTAAAGTTATAACTGTTTGTCAACAGGGCACAAGACCTATATAGATGGCTGCTCCATGGCAAGGGTCCAGTGCTATTCCATAATTATAAAGATGCAGATTACCTTTTCCGAATCCTGGGTTATTTTTCCCAATTTAATTATCTTATGCCATATTCTTACAAACAAGAAGGCTTTTTGTTCATAATACTTCACTTATAATATGGTTTGACTAAATTTTGTAAACTCACTCAAATTTGTCTCTAACTAGTTATACATTATAGACACCGTATCGGCCTGGACAGATAAGTGCACAACCGCTTCGTTACTTAACACACATGTCAGAGTTTTTTAAATTACAAAAATGTGAGCAACTGATTAATTTTTGTGAATACGAAGGAGAGCTTCGAAGAGACCAAAGTTCTCCCGCCCACTCAGAAGGACAATACCAATAAAACCTTCTGAATCCGTCGGAGCCATACTATGAGTGGGCTGGTGTGGCCACTTATCCTTGTCCAATATCTGGACGCTTAAGCACACACGGTCGAGTCGTGCCTTTCTATCTTCCCCGTCAAGATCGCGCTATTTCCCGGTAAATAACTCCGTAACCGATTGCACTTTTTTGCTTTGGTCGAACGGTACCTTTGAGAGGGGCTGAACTTTGCTCGTGTCGGATATCGAAGATCAAACATACACAAAGGCAATCTTAAATGCTTGAGAGCCACCGATGTGCATATCTTGCTGCCATTCATGACTAGTATAGTGTGTTTTCGTGTATTCCCTCGATAGAAGTAACGAATGTGACAAACAGTATGCCAAAGCTGATGCGTGTCATCGAAATAGATACGCAGAGATGCGGTGAGTGTTTACATATCAGTTGCGCCACCAAAGTTGACAAGTAGGAGACAAGTTTTTTCAAAACACTCTCAGGTGTAAATTAGTTGTCACTGCACTTTTAGAAGAACAACACAATTAAAACTAATTTTTTTGTGTCAAAAAACACAAGTTTTTCCATTGCGAAGAAATTACAAAAAAAGCACAAGAACTACTCGTGCTTCGGGGATTTAAAATGTTGAAACTTTCAATAATTAATCTTTAAAATATCTATAACAGTTGTTTGAGTTTGATAGTTACCTGATATTTGACACACAGTAAACATATACCCGATGTAACTGAACTTACAGAAGACGTAGACAAAACAACCCAGTCTATTTGATGTTGAACTGGAACCTCGATATAACACTTGGCACCACACCTAAACACAAGAGGTAATGATAGAACTTCACCGCAGTCTTTGAGTACGTGCATTGCAGTAACACCCAGCCCACAAAGACGGTAGCGCGTCATCAAAGTGATTTGTCAATGAGTCTTTAACATGACTTATGACACCAAAATACTCTAAAGATCGAAAATGTAAACTTTAGCCCCCAACAAAAATTACATTAGGGCAATGTGGACAACAATCAAAATTAAATATTTCCTCTATTATCAGTTTTCTTTTATTCTCTCGACCATTTTCCCTGCAGTCACAAGTGGGCCGATGGCACACCAGTACGGCTCAACAATGACTGTAGAACACGCCAAGCGAGCTATCAGGGATCACGTGACTAAGTCCAATCCAGGAAGACATGGTAAGTTAACTTATGCAAACTTGAAAAGAGAATTGTTTCTGTTATCTGTGGTCTGAGGTACAAATGTTGATATAACATGAAGTGACACTGAACGTCAGATTGCTCATTTACCTTTTCCCCACAGGCCGGAAGAGAATGACAACAAAGAACATCACAATTGTACTATGATATTATAGAGAAATGACAATTAAAAAGTAAGATAAATGTATAATGCACAGGGTTGGTTGTTCAGGAGATCGAATAATGTCAACTACTTGTTAATAAATAACATATTAAGGGCTTTGAAGAAGGAGGCATCAATCTTCTGTTGAAACACTCTGTCTGAGGAGACTGAAAGCATATTGAAGAAAGAGTCTCATAGTTTTGATATTCAATTTACAAAAATAGTATCTTGTTTCTAAACGTGACCATTTGGATGAACAAGATAAATCAAATCATTTTTTATTTTATTATTATTATTATTTATTTATTATTATTATTATTATTACTATTTTGTTTTATTTATTTATTTATTTATTTTTTTTTTTTTTTTGGGGGGGGATGTTATCAATAATGTATCATGCACACGATCTGCAAACATTTGACGTAATACTACCTTTGTACACCGGAATTATGTATGCACGTCAGGTCCTCGCATCAAAACAATCGCAATTATCCTGAGGCGCTGTCATCTAGAAATAGTATATTTTAAGTCATTTTCACGTTAGATTCAGGAGGCAACCTTTTATTTATTGTATTTGTTGTGTTTTTTTTGATATGTTTTCTTTTGAACCATTCAGGATTATTTTGAGTACACTGTGTGCAAAGTCTCCTCCGCAGGTTTGAAAGAAGCTAATTTGTTGTTGTCATATTGCGACTTTATGGTTTGCTTTATATAGTCGTCGACACTTCTTCTTGGATTGAAATATGGTAGAATCAACTATCAGCTATCAAATTAAGTACCGTTTCATTTGTTTGATCTATCATCATAATTATGGCTTCTAAATTACAAAATAATGTGTTCGAAGAGGATTTCCCGTTTTCGCCATGCTCACGTGACGGCTTTATTAGTTGTTTTCCAAAGCTGTCGATATACTTCCACATTTAAAAGCCAGCTGTGACATGAACAAATTGTTTTCACTCGGCGTTTATGTAACGTAGAATACCCGCTGTTGTTGAGTGAGCAACATAACATTACACCAAACAACGTCTTGTCAATAGACTATAGCGATGAAGGTTAACCCGTCATTAGTATGTTCTTTGTCAAGTGTTTGAAGCGATCGCTCTCAATCGCAGAAATTAATCTGACGTTAATACCAAGGTCTGCATGTCTGACAGCCCCATCAAAATAAAAATAAAAATCCGCGCGATTCTTTTTGTTGATTCTTCTCCCATCTGCACAATTCATTACGGAAGTGGAACTTCGTTGTGTTTGACGTCAGCTCTTTAAGGCCGTTTTTGGTACACCACCGTAAAGAAAATTATCGAGCCGTCGTTAACATCGTGAATCTATTCTTGCATGTTTATGACCGGGAGCAGTAAACATTCTCGTCGTCTGTCAATTTAAAATGTTTTCGTTTCGACGAAAAATTGTGCATAGATATGCGTATTGATTTCCTCAAAATTGTGAGACCATCCCCCAAACTACGAATTCTGTTGTTGGTAGAGCTGCGGGGTGAAGAGGGACATACGAGGGGATATAAGGCTAAAAGGGGCTCCTTTGGTACATTCATTAGTTAACTCTCAAAATCTATCGAGTCGGAATGTGTTTGTGTTGAGGATTAAGTCAGAGGCAATGCTTGCCCCCATACTACTGTGTTCTTCTCGGTTAGTGTTCAACTAAGTCTTCGAGACATACATAGACAGCGCAGGTGAAAAAATTTCGAAGTTATTTATAATGCAAAATGCGTAGATTCAGTGTATTTGCCTCTAGATTATTACTGAAGTGGTGTCTTTTGAAAGCTAAAATCTTTATTTATAAACCCTCTTTGAGTTATGGGTATGGCACTGTGTTCTAAATTACTTTTTTGCAGCAAATGTATTTGCAAGAATTAACTAAAATAATGCTCCGATGTTAATTGAACTTGGAGGGATTCAGCTATTTGTTACGTGTACATAAGTTACAAAGGCTGAAAGTCATGTCTGAACGTATAGCAAACCCTTTTTTTTTCTTCTTTTTCTTTCGTTACAAATTTAAAAAGACCTCGTTGGATTTACCTACAATTGCTTCGAATAATTGCAACACAGCGTGCCCCCAGTGCGTGTCGACCTTGACATCATGTTGCCTGCCTTAAAAATGCCCTCTCAAGGACAAAACACTTGGTGGCGCTTTATTTTATAACTCCCCTGAAAAAAAAATCTTAGACGCGGTTGTCTTAACAGATTGTACGACTGACACGAATTCCCAAATTTGCTGTCACGATTAAATGGACAAAACCGAAACCGAGAATCTCATAGTTCAACATCTTTTTCATTTTAAGAGTGACAGCTTTTGCATAAAGTTTATAGTCCTTTTTTGCAACTTCATGAACAATCCTTTTAAAAAAGCACGAAATAGTCGTCTGGGCCTCCTTCAAGCCCACCACAGCAGTTATCATGCGTTGTCACTTAATGTTTTGAATTGCTTGTCCATGACGTATGTCCCTCTTATTTTGCTGTGACTAGGACACCGTGAAATCTCAATGGTTGGTACATCGAAAGGAAATGCTCTCTCACTCTCGAGGCTCTGTGCCAGCCTGTCTCGGTATGTCAAGTCATTCAGTTGAGATGCCATTTATTTTGTGTATGTGTGTGTGATGGCTGAATTTTCACGTGTAGGTTGTTTGGACATGAGGCTAAAACTCTGCCGACAATTTCATCCAGTATTCTGCTGATGTGAAGTGGTCTTGGTTGGTAGGTGTAGTGTTTAGCCTCTGCTGCAGCATTACTTCCGTCTTAATAATTGGTGATGCCGAAATTCATGGAGAGATTTTCTCAGGGATGAGAAATTTCAGATTTTTTTATGATTTTCTGCCTGGTGAAAAAGATGGCCGGCATTTTATTCAGACATAATTAACCATGCTCTTGGAGCACTGACGTGTTTCCATAGCTCAATCGTAAACTATAGCTCCAGGGGTAACCAAAATGTTGAAATGCCAACATACCTCTTAAAACGTTATCATATTTTGGGACTCTTTGCAACAATTACTCTCACCCTGGTTTTTTTGCTGTTGGTGTTTTATGTATCGAATCAGAAAATGAAAGAGAAGAATCAACTTTCACTCCGGGGTAAAATACGATTGAATGAGATACTACCTGTAGTGTAGAATAAAGGTAATCTTGGTAAATAAGAATCTGGTGTGTTGAGGGCCACGTGATTTAATCTAAAATGTTGAACATCTGATCTTGTGATAAAGTTTAAATTTAAAACCGATTTGTAAATGTAAAACATTTTGTAATGTTTTGTGTTCTTTTCATTAAAAAAGGGAAAATTAAATGGGAAATATTAGGAAAACGGCACTAAAAGTATAGTGTTTATGGCATTGAAAGGGGGATGACATACTACGAAAAACCAACTCTTTTGATGTGCTTCATTTCTCCCACCCCTTTAAATTACCTAAAAGTCCCCCACCCCCTCGTATAAATCAGTGTCAGCTCACCTGTTGACTACAATTATTATTAACAGCCCCCATAAAGTGCGTATTCAAGGGTGAACAAATAATAATATTAGAAGGCATGTATCGCTGGTCCCCCGACCCTGTGAGTTTATCCTTTGCGACGTAATTGAGCAGCAGGGAGCCTTGGAAATCAATTAAGTTGTTAACTGAGTATGGTGCCGCGGGACTGTGTAGTCTCAACTTCATCTTGGTGTTAACAGTCTTGACTTTTAATTTTCTTAAGAATGAGGAGTGTTTGTGTCATATAAAAACAACGACGACAGCTAGATTATTATCGTCCATCCCTGTGTAGAATACAAGTTATTTGTAACTTGAAATAAGCACTTGCTACTGTAGCTGCAGTACACGTGTTTAATCGGTAGGGTTCTTTTTAATCGTAACCCGGGGTTTTAATCCTATTGTATGACACTATGCATAATTTCAACAAACTGTGTTGTGAAAACAATATGTCAGAAAGGCTTCAAAGAGCCATCACTAAATAGGTGTTTAGAAGAGTAGAAATCTTCTTTATTCTGACTTTTAAATAAGCTTAGAAAGAGGTAAAAATTGTCAAAATTAATTGGTTGGCGTTAAAATCATAACTTGGTGCGCCACATGAGTTTTTTTTAAGGACAAGCAAAGACAAAAACTGTCAGACCGGAACGCACTCAAGATGCTCAAAAAGCTTTGAGGTGTCATGTTCAGTTTTGTATAGAAGGTGGGGGCGGGGGTGACGTTAATACAAGGGGTCAATAAATATAATGGATACCGGGAGATACTCCAAGTCCTTAAAAGTGCTTAAAAGAGCCTTCATTCAAAATAATGTTGAATCGAGGATGGACTGTTTTGTAAATAAACACAAACTCCCTATCCTATGGGAACCAACATCATTACAGTACATCCGGTCTACAACACTCGGTGGTCTATTATAACACCGTCTAAATATGATATACTTGTCTGAAATAAATTGACTCAAAAAAGTGTTGATGCACCAGTTGAAGCAGACGGTTCCTCCTGTAAAATCATGCACTTCACATCATCAAGAAGGCTAACATCCACCTGTATGTTATCTCTATCGTTATAATGTAGAGGTTATTTTGAGTGTCAATTGATCTTATTAGTCAGATGTCGACAACGACAATATCTAGGCGCACAAGGTCAAGGACTCGATAGGAATTGCAGCACACACAAACAGTGGTTAAACATGCTGTTTAAAACGTCTGGTTCTGATTTGAATCAGTTCTAGAGTCTGTTGTGTCTGACCCATTTCTGTGTCGTAATGATTCAGAAGTGGGTCAAACTGACGCTAAATTTGAAAATCCCGGTTTTCTAACCCTTTTCGGGGTCAGCCTGACTGAGAAATTCGTCAGGTTCCATTGGACTCAGAATCCAGTTCGATTCAGATCGGCAGACTGTATAGGAAACACCGGCAAACACTGTTTGAACACATTGATGTTACATGAACAAGTTGAACTTCCCTTTCGGTGTACCTTTTTCAGATGAAGTATCACAAACTGGTGATTACATATCATGTTGACATAAAGGGGAGATGTCAGACGTAACGTGGCAGCAGAAATACCGATAATTTGTTCGTTGTTTGCATTTGGCATGAACATTTTAATTTTGAGAACAATATATATTGAAAGACAAGCTTAAAATAAAAGGAATTATAGACCTCATTTGGGTGGGAATGCTATAACTTCTACTTGTCGAGTCGACTTGACTTTAGTTAAACTGCTACCAAACACTTCTTTTATATCTCGTTTAGTATTGTGTGAATTTATTGTATTATTCCTAGTCCTGTCTGGCCTAAAACATCGGGATGGCAATGGGAACACGTGAACAATCACATGGTGATTGTTTGAATGAAACAGCCAAACCATGTAACGAGCATGCCTTTATTAATCAAGTAGTAGGCGAACAATACAATTCGATTGACCAGCGTTTGCAATTATAGGAGCAGCTAAAACACACATTAATTCTTCAAAGAATAGTTTGGTTTATTTCAATTTAAGGAAACTGTGTTCATTCGAGCTGTTTGGAAAATGTCTCACGCAAAAAATATCCCCGATGTGTGGATTAATATGGCAGGTGGTCCTGACAGTATACAAGGCTGTCATCTCTGTATGCTGTTTTTATTAAGTACAGATCTACTGGGGAATAACTGCTGGACAGAGACCCTTCAATGATGCCTCGGGATAGGCGTGATGTGTAATTAAAGAGAGCAAGGACGAATTGCAAATTCAGAAACCCTGAGATCTGCTGTCTAAAATAAAACCTGCCAGAAGGATCACATGACGTCCTGTTCGCGGACAAGTGTGGGGTTGGTCTTTCAATAGAGGGTGCTCTCGACTTTGTGAACCTTTTTGTTAATGTTGTAGATGGTGTTAATAGTAATTTATGCTGCAAGTTTATCCGTTGGATTGGACGGCACTTGGTCATTTCCTACTATTCATTAAATCAACCTGAATAAACCATGGTCCAATAGTTGTGTGGAATGATCGTTCAAAAGAGGGCGCCCTACCGCATTATGTGTCTGTCGGTATTAGTCTTGCTAGAAACTCCACTTGGCTCCAAGTCAGTGATCGTGGTTTTTGTCTCTACCTGAATGATAACCAACACAGTAGTGCCTGAAATAGCGCCCTCTTGTGGATCAATTCCGACATTAACCTTCGATCATACTTGGAAATCTTATTTTTTCCCCCGATTTGTTCACACCCGATGGTAAAATAGTCAAAAAGTGGACGGAACAATCTGATTGGTCAGAATCAAAAGCCTTCGATAAAATGAATTTTCAAATCTTACAGTTTATTCTACAGGATAAAGTAAAGAAATACAAAATTGATGCTCAATTCTTCCGCTGCTCAGTAATTCAACTTCAATAAAATATTATACAATAACTGCTTCGAGTTTTTACATTCAAAATATGCAAAAACGTTGCAAGAAAATTACTTTATGATTCCATTCAAACCATAGGTAACTAAATGTTTTGTCTAGTAATAAATTAGGTATTTTATAAACATTTTTCAATATTTTAAGATCTTGTATTGTTTTTAGCTATACATTTTAGATACCACACCTAAAATTGGTTAATGAACCTCCGGGGGACAGCATCTCCTTCAACACTAGACTGGTCCCCTATTTTTATCCCAAGGATACAGACACGTACTAGGGAGTTTTACAGGGATAATCATTTCATTGGATACAATGATTTTAATGAACGTGCAGTGACGTTTCAATATCTGTGTTATGATTAGTCCGAGGTGATGTAACTTGTCAGCTTGCAATTTCGATCGTCTGAATGCAGCCTTTGCATAATGGTTGTACATCATGTTGTTTTATTCACTATGTGATACGTGTACATGTACGTGTGAATAGACCGCAAATCTCCATGTGAAATGAAAGCGATGTCAAAAGGTATACATCTGACAGCATCCGGTCAGGCAGGTATCCGTCATTAATCATGAAGTGTGACGTCAGAAGTTAAGGCTACTTCGGAAGCTTGAGTTGCCTTCACTGATGTTCAACCGACTAAACTGGTGTTTAGGAACGAGGGCGCCCTGTAATATTATGGTCCGGTCGGTTAGTTGATCAGCAACATTCTGCTGCTAGTTTATCGTAGTGTAGGGTGGAGTGCATTTGCCCTCTTTACTTGTACTAATCATACAGCCGTGAAATGGCACACATCATGCTCAGACGTGAATCAATGGCCAAAGGTGCCCGTGTGTGCCAGCAAGCTTAAATCCTGGGTGAAGAAGGGATTGTGTCTCCATGGGTCAGTGCACGTGTCAGTAGAGTTGGACTTGAAAGCGATCCTGAGCGAACTAGAAAATAGATTGGAATGATTCGAGAGGCGAGATTGCACGTCATTATGATACTCTTTTTCAGCACCCCCCCCCCGCGAAAAACACACTAATAAATAGATATAAGAGCAAAGTATACAAATCCTGTAAACAAAAAAATAATAATCTTAGGCCTGACCCCTCCCCCTTACATATTTGGAAGGGTATCTAGGATATCAAGGAATTGGAAACCCTCCGGTCATTACACTTTCGAATCAGCAAAGGTTTCTTTTTTAATGAGGACGCCATTTTGTGGATAGCTTGTGGGTAAAACTTTCGAGTTGGGAAGTTTTTGTGTAACACCTTAAATAAAAGCGTACAACTTTCTCAACTCTATCAAAATGCCATCTTTAAATTCAAACATATTATTTGGGTAAAACCTTAAAAAACGGATCTATCGTCAAAGTTTGATTGCATTTTCCGCCTTGTTTGTCAGTTGTATAACCTAGTCTTAAAGTCATTTACTCATTCTTCCCTCTCACTAATTGCTTTTGAGCTGCGTGTAAGCTTGTTACACACACAGCAAACTTATTTCACTTGTTCTTGTTATAACAATTACACGTCCGATGCGTCTTGTCAGAACCGAGCATCTTATTATTACATCAATGACACTCATTCAATTAATTAGTCACGGTTGTCACATTGCCCAATGTCTTCTTGTAATTTACTGAAGCACAAGATATCAACATGAAACTATCACGGTAGAAATTTGACAGCAGTCATCAATCAGCAAGAGCAATTGTTTCCTTTAAAGCCAAATAAAGAATAGGCCTACATTTGATTTTTGGAACCGTTCGATTGTTTTAATCCTAACCTATATTGTCTATAAATATTATTATAATATACAATTAAAATTAACCTGTGAAAATTTCATTTCAAACGGTGGTCGCGTTTTTGAGATATCACCGAAGAAAAATAATAATAACAATCTGAGACGCATTTCTGACAGAAAACATTCTCAGATTCAAATTTGGGGGCTTAAAAACTGATAAAAATCACCACAAAACTTTGAAGTGAAATGTTTCTTAAAATGCTTCAAACTATCGAATCGCTTTAAACTGTAGGCTTCTAGCCAGGTTTGTATTGCTAACAATTTTAAAAGTGATTACCAAACTTATAACTTCCCTTTAAATCTGCGTCATAAAGTTATTTCATTAATCTTTCTTGATTTGACGGTTGAGGAAACAGATTTGATTCGTCAAACGACAGGTGATCCTGGCTTAAGATTAAAGGGCTCCCACGAGGAATGTGTGAGCTGGAGGTAACAACTGAGGGCGCATTCCCATAATGGTATAAAAGTGCCCTTTATCCGGCCGCGCTCTTTGCCAGTAGAAGTACATCAAGAAGGGTTGACCAAGGTGGGTTGAGATTTGAGGCCAATTTAATGAAGGTCTACATTTTGAGTAATTTCTACAACCTAAGGAGTGTTTGGATCTTAACTTAATAGTCTACCGAGCGCTTTCCAAAAGAAAGACAACATAGCGCGCCCTCTTGTGTCTGAACTTGCGCGGGACATTAGACAGCTACGTACATGCGAGCATTTTCCAATGACCTTCCACATGGAATTATATTGCAGGCATATATCACTTCAAAATAAAGGCAGTTGTTCAGACACATTTGGGGTGTGAACTACTTGTCACACGGGCAGTGGTCGGTACTATTATTAGTCCGCAAATACATCTAAACTGTCGTTGTTAGTGATCTGGACTTGGACCGCTGCTGTATTGTCAGCAAAGTAAAGCAGGTCAGGCAGACTTCCTGTAGAAATTGTACACATTTTGGTTGTACTTCCTTGATGATACGGTTGGGTGGCTGGACTTAATAACGATACACGACGCCTACGCGCACGTGTCTGTCATACTTGGTCGTTTATGATCGATAGTCTCTGTTTTACTGCACACTTCTCCCGATTTGACGGTTTGTATAATATTTTGATAGCACGTGTTACGGGCAGACTGTGAGCAGCGCATTACTTTAAGGGTCCTCCAAGTTAAAATGTCAGTGAAGGGTCTAACCTAAACGCTTCGACTGATAATTCTTAGAAACGTGTCGGAATTCGATATACGAACCTCTCACTCATGCTATTTGTATGCGTAGGTGTATAAAAGGTTATAGTAAAATTGCTTACAAATGGGTTTACATTTACGGTTGACGGTTCGAGGCTAGATACGAGTCCACATTACGGAGGGTTGGTTGGGCCACGTTGGATTACATATCTCTCTACATTGTTTGAGTCCGTTGGAGTCGACATTTGGGGAAAGGTTAAAGGTTACTATTTGAGCTTGGGGTTTAATAATGACAACGATCTTCGTGTTCCTATTGGACAGTCAACTGGAAGCCGTTTTGAACAAGTCTTGGTCTAGTTTTATTAACGCCGAATCACGGAAAAGTACCCATTCGTTAATAACGCTTGGTGATATCCAATTAAGTCTGTTATAAACAACATGTGCCACAACCACACAGATTGATGTGTCACACATGATGTATTGTTTCTTATTTTAGAGTGGATGTGGTAATGGGTTTTTTCAGCCCATAACTTCAGGGCAGACTATTTTGTTACCAGGTGTGTTTATTTGAATGCGTAAAGAACTGTTTTTTAAATTTATAAATACTAAATAGACACAGCAGCCTTCGGGAAGAGTTCCTTCGTCATTATGTTGAATAAAATTGCCTTACCAATGTGAAGCAAGCAACATGTTAGAGAACAACATCACGCATTCGCTAAACTACAAGTGGCAGCAACAACAACAAAACCTTTAGTTTCGCTCAAGTGCTCCTCGAGATGATCTCTTTAAAAAATTCCCGATTGGTCCGAGGAGTGTCGCTCACGGTTGGAGATAGGCGAGGGGGTTGTTTTTGCATTTTCCCCGGCTGTGCCGCTTACAGCTGTCCCGGTGTTACCAATTACCATTACCGCCGCGAAAGTCGATGGGACAGGTGAGGGAAATAGTTTTTCAGAAAATATGGGATCGAGTTTCCACGGCTAATGTTTATTAGGCATGCCTGAGAGCGATGAACAGCCACAACCGATGAGGGGACGAGCGAGTGATTGTACGGTCAGGTGCCCTGGGGGTCGTTACTTGAATACGATGTTGCGGCACCTGGCCAGGATGGTTGTGCTATAATTTGTGCCTGACAATTAAATATACATTATTACTGTTTGTTTTCTCAATTTAAAGGAAGAGGAGATCCAAATAACGGTGTTGTCTTCTGTTAAGTCAATACACACAATGAGGCATCAATGCATTCCTGCGCACAGGATTTTTTTAAATAAATTAATATTTTAACAGTTTTATGTATTTAGGTGTGTTCAAATGCCTCACTTTTTTCCTAAAAAATATAAATATCATGTGTAATTAAACCCTACGGCTGATCACACCCTATATTCAGATTAGTCATAACGTATGGAATTTTGCATTTTTTTTCTTTCATTCTGTATGAGAATACACCACCATAACTATCACAGTAATGATAGCGCAGTCCCTTTTTAACCAACGTTCATCATTAATTCTATCAGAAAACTTGAGAAAGACCCCACCGTTATTCAACCGCCATGTAAAAACCCTGAATAATTTGAGCGAGAATTGCTGTGACTGATGAATAGATCTTTCTCTTATCATAAAAACGGATCACAATGGTACTTCAAACACTGCCCTAAGTCCCCATCAAACCCCGATTAAATCAACGGCGTATTTGATTAAATTATCAACAATAATAACACACCAGACTACAATGGGTTGTGTTAAAATGGCTTGAGAATTTAAATGTGCCTTATTCAGGGACAATTTTAGAACCCATTTTTCTGTCAAATCGATTCAAATGTATAATACAATGATAGAATTCAACTAAAAAAAACGAATTCTAAAAACTAAAGTGAGGGTAACATTGTCAGGATCTAGTGAATCAGGATGTAGGGCGTCAGTGTGTACAATAACTGACATTGGGTGTTTGTGAATAAAGATGCATCTTTCTCGAACTGAATTGAAAAAAGGGAAAATCAATTTGAGCAACGGCAAAGCTCCTTTTTATAATCTGACACTATAAGTGGCCAGAGAAGATTGCCTAATAGGGGTATACAGAGTCGACCCGTAGAGCAATATTGGTTTGGTTTGTTAAATTATTTTGATATGAAAATGCCTAAAGGCGGTTGGTCAAAAAAAAACATGGAATCAATATCCGGATTATGGACGGAAACGTTTTTGTTAGGGAAGTACAGGCAGGTTGTGCAGAGTTCAGAGCAATCTAGAGTTCAGGGTAGATTTCAGTTTAATCTCAATGTCAATTTAATTGTAAATTATGCAACAGTAGTAAATATTAAATGGATAATGTTCTATGTAAATGCAGGTCTCCATCGGAAACTAGTTTTAAAGGCTTGGGGTTTAGCTTGGGTAAACTTGAAATGTTTAATAAATAAATAAATAAATAAATAATTTCTTTGAAATGTCATAGATATATCTCGTTAATCTCCAAGGTTAAAGCAAGTGTCACGAGGCTTATTTTACATTATGCTGTTATTGGATAAATGCTGGCACGAGCTAATTATACAATATAGTACGATTCAGAGCCAATTTAACAAATTTCTGTGTGACTATGTTTTCTCACTAATTATTTTCGGATTTGTTTTCTACAAAGAACACTCCCTGGCTGACACCACATTTATGTTGCCAATATTCCCCAGAATATATATGTTTTTTAATATAACTAATTTTTGCAAAAACAAATGTGTCTTCTGCTTGCACTCTATGAAGTAAGACCTGATCTGGCGTTACTATTATTGATTGTTCATTGACAGGATTCATTTGAATGTCAAGAGAAAAGTACAATTCATGTTTGTAGAAGAGTATATTAAATATTATCCTCTATATAGTTTTCCATTTTTCATTTACAACAAATTGATCAGGGACTTTGTGCACGTTCATTTTGATTTCAGCAATCGAAATAAGCGTCTGTGGTTCGGGTTACATCTTTTATGCTACCTTCTCGACTTTGATTACATTTAAGACGGAAATTTAATATGGAAGATTACTTTCTTGCATAAAGTGTGTAATGAGAGCTTTCAGAAAGAAACTAATTCATTTGTCAAATTATATTTATCAATTATTTTAGACTTAGTAGAAATTAACTCATGTATTATCCTCCGGTGAGATCAATTTAATGCATTGCCGGTTAACCACTTAACATGTATTCACATTTGAACGTCATTTTGTCTTGCTATCGGTTTAAAGCATACAACACATTGCTAATTGTCAAAGAGCAGTATCCACACTCGACATAACCCAACATATACATGAAATAACACACCTGTGAAAGTTTAAGCTCAATCGGTTTTAGGAGTCATGAGAAAACAGTGAAAACCCCCGTTTTATGTTTTCACTGTTTTCGAACAACGGATTTTATCACGCGTGATAAAGACTAAATGTTGTACTAATTTCCTAAAAGTTATAGCGTTTCATGCAAAACTATTTCAAGAGAAGTTTTCCCACCATAACCAGCTTTATAACAGCTTTGTAAGTTATTTGCAAATCTGTGGGGGAAAAAAATGATATTTTCAATCTTAGCTATATAGGCCTACGGTTAAATGAACAAGCCTGGGTTTAGCACGCATTTAACGCCCCGATTTCTCCAACAAAGGATAATGTAAATCGTACATTATTTCGTATTGAACACATTTCAAAATTAGTTAAAATGAATACCAGTTAGTTTTCCTTATTACTTTGGCTTATTACCCTCACACTATTTCTATAGAAATATGACATAAAAAGGTGCAAGTTCGTCACAGGTAAACGTTGTTTGGTGTCAAATTGGTATCGCAATTATTTTTAATGTGTCCGTGGATCTTGTAATTTCTATAAGTCAAGCATGACAAGGTTACACATTTGAAAGGATTTGAAGTCCATCTTTTTGTGTTCACGAACCTCTATCCGTGGCCTCGATTTAATGCTAGAAATAGGGAAGTATCTGTCACCATAATTCCTTCAAAGAAAAATTAATTCATACAGAAAGAAATATTAATCTGAGTGCAGCGATTCGGAGATTATTCAGTGTCCCTGAAACGATCTGAAACACGATTTAACCGTTACACTCCGCTGATCAGGGATATCTCTGAACACGACTAGCAACGATCAAGCACAGTGTGGCAAACTCATTCATTTCATGCATGGTTAGTGACAATCACACATTAACATATGATTCTTTTTTCCTCACTGAAATTTGATTTCAGAAAAAACAAGTAATTTTATATATTTAACATGACATTTTGATGATAATCATAAGACTCAAACGTGCCCAGACGTGAAGATATCATATTATCGTCAGTTGAATATTAATTATTTCTTATCTGAAGAATAATGGTTATTTTTTATAATAAAGTTTGTTTCTGAAAATATATTACTTAAACTCACATGTTCAACTGTGCAACCCTGCAGACTACCAACCTAAAACGCACAAGGCTTCTTTATACCTGTGTGTACGAACAACGTGCCATGTAATTTTGTATCTCTGATGCATGTGCAGCATTGCGCAGTTCTCACATAATGTAGATGAAGTGCGCGTGTGCAGAAATTAAAGCTTGGTTATCATGCCCACAGTTTTATTCAGTCATACACTACTTATAGGGTATACACGTTAGGCTGGTGTGTACACGTAGACTCGGTGATTTATACATTGGAAGGAATCAGCGTGCTATCTACCGTAGATAGCAGCATCACGGGGCCTGAGTTCCGCAGAGCGAGGGGTTACATGTGCTTTAAATCCCGAAGCCAAGAACGACTTCAAAAACTTGTAAGTAGAAGGATCTATAAATGTGCCTAAAGTCATTTGATTTAGTGCATGATAATTTGTAGACAAATATCAAACATGTTTAAATCTCGTGGTGAAGGAAAATGTTGTGTGTTTTTTTTTACAGTCGATGGCCTCTGCAGTGAAGTTCATGGTAATGTTTCAAAGCAATGAGCACTAATTGTTTCAGCTTAATTAAATTTACATGGCGGATAAAATATTGATTGATTTCAGATTACATGCTTGCTCTTTTGTAATGTGATTCTTCTTCAGGAGGAACCGAGGCATGTGGCTGTTTTATTTCTCCGTGACGGGGAACATAATCTTATTAAACCATCCACTTTTCTTCTACTTTGTTTGACTAACGCTGTGTATAATTAAGTTGCATGTTCCATATATACAAATCTATCTATGTCGCCTAATGTCGTTTTACATAATGAATACTCAGACTTTCTATTAATAATGTATGGAGCATTTTGCCGATTAAAAACCAGAAGTGGTCTGCGGCTGATTCAGACGGGAATTTGCAAGTTGAAGATGGATGGATGGTTGCATTTTAGATGCATCGGAATTTGAAGAGCATTTTATTCCTCCCACACTGGCGTTTATATTCGTGACCTTTGTTGCGGCATTTGAGCTGCCGTGTTGGTGCTTGATCTTTGCACCGCTTCGTATCAGCTTTGTTTCGGTGGGGTCTCGTTAGGATTTTTGCGTCAAAGTGGTTGCCTTCGATACCGTAGACCAAGTACAGTGTTGGTTGTAATTTTGTTTAAGTACCGGTACAGGTTTGCTGAAACGGTGTACAAAGGATGTCGTACATGTTTTAATTATTACTAGCTAAATCTAAAATAGAATTGTTGCAAACTGCTTACCAACCATACAATGATAAATGAAGATATTGTTAATGGTCTGACATTTCGACCCTATCGTTAAACAGGTGAAGAACACGATAAGTAAAAGCATCGGTCGAACTGCAGAAATGGTTGACACCCAGAAAACTGTACTTAAATTCTGTCTTCGATTTAATGTTTTGTGAAAACTGTAAAATAATATAATTCTATGTAAAAAAAAGGGTAATAATTTGCAAAAATCGCGTTGATAATTGGAAGATTTCATGGGATGTTTAGAAAAACAAGTCACTTGCATGACCTGAGCACAAATGTTGGCTTATTATGGCCACATTGTGGCGTGATTCTTAAGTACGTACACGACTTGTGGGTGTTTCACTATAGGGGTGAAGCCCACAATAATTTATAAAGAGAGACAATGGTTGTGGTAAACCAATGGCCTGCCCACAATGTATCTTTAATTAGAATGAATGTTTCACATTTTCCTTGAAATTGCCAACCGTTGATCGTGTTTAGCAAGAAAATTGTTACCCTCAATCTGCTATGCTACATCTTGCATTCATCTGGAGGGATTAATAAATGGAAATACTCGTGTTTATTAAGTTGTTAAACACATGTTACAGATGTGCTTTCCATCAGTCATTCCTCTGTGATTATATTTCTAACACACGTTGTCTATATTACTCCTAACGATTCGTTTAAGTGATTACGACCAAAGTTCAACAGCATTTGTAATTGCGCCGCCACTGTGCTTTTGAAAATCAGGATGAGGCAACGAGCGTTGCGTTTGATCTACTTTCTGGTCTCCCCCCCCCCCCCTTTCTCTCACTAGCTCTGCCTCGCTTCGATACTAAATGCCCCGTTTGTTTATGGTCGACAACAGGTTCCAAGGGGAACTGTTAATGGACTGCTGTGCTTTTTCTAACAATCGCCATCTCTTCATGAGCAATGCCCACTTGGGTCTAAGAACGAGTTGATTGGTCCTTTACTCAACCACTGCCCATGGTGCTTTGCTTTATACTGCCGTGGGGGGGGGGGGGGGGGGGGGGGGGGG
>JAUELU010000076.1:12539132-12552816 GCA_032357145.1 Evasterias troschelii | reverse complement strand
TTTCCCCCCCCCCCCCCCCCCCCGTTGTGCGTTTAATCAGACGTCAATACGAGCTGACAGGGCCGCATTTCATCGTTATTAACCGTTTTCTTATTAAAATCATGATTTCATTATGCCCTGCTGATATTGCCTTCTTGAACCATTGGTTCGAGTTGATAGGTCCATATACAACGTGTATAATTTCGTAGTTGAGCACAACTTCTGTCCCACATGAAGTATCTTGTTTATTAAGTTGTGAGGCAACGATCCCGTAGACAAGATTGTCGAACTCGCTTAGCGATGGGGAACGGAGATAGGCATCCTGGGTTCAATACTAGAGTTGAGAAGGGGTCGCCAGTCTCTTCAATGTTTATTAAACGCTGACCCTGACTGGACTCCTAACTGTGTTCAGTCAGGGCTCAGATACGGTCCACCACCTACCCCATAAAGAGTTTCCACCACCATCTGAATGAACCCCAAGGCCCCAATCCACCTTTCATAATGCATTTAAGATATTGAGTTCTATCTAGTCCGGTATGAAGGGTAATGTGATTCAAATTTCATAATTAGGGGCATTGTCTCCATTTCGACTGCCTCTGATGCCAGAAAGGTCGATAAACCAAAATAGTTACCACTTCCCACATTCCCACTCTGTAAGGCCTTATGGGATCAAACATATTCGATGAGCAACCCCCCCCCCACTCCCATCTCTCACCCCAACATACTTTCTTGACTCAAATACATGTCAATGGGTCTAAATTCTAATAGACTATGGATCAGTCATGACTATAATATACTCCACAAAGCCAGCCTTGCTTGATTCATGGATATCACAGATGACGGGTCAGCTTTCCAACTAGAAAGACCACACAAAAATCACCCGAGCTCTCTTATCCCACCTATCTGATGCCCGCTTTAATCAGTGATGCGAATCGACAGGTCCCCTATTCCAACTGTCGAAACCGTGGCGGTTTTATTAACTGTAGAGATGACAGCGGGGACAGCGGGCTTGTGGAGACGACAGCGGGCTTCGTATAGTGTACAATTATTACCCAGAACCCGCGAGTCATCAGATCATTAGTCCTTCGGATTCCCGCCAGTTATAAAGACAGACGAGATGAGATGCTTGTCGTGTACTTAGCATAATGTATGCGTGTCTTCCCACTTCCCATTACCAAAAGCGTTTATGTTGCCCAGAGTTGAAAATTGGTTTGCTTTTGTTACATTTGAAAGTTTCCTTCATGCGTGCTTTGAGACATTTTGTACTGCATTGAAAATAGAACGTTGGAGAGTTTCAAATCACTGCCAAACTCATTTTGTGTTGTGTCACATCAGCGACCCCTCCGACTAAAATGATTGTGCCTCAAAGTACTTCCAGTTTGGAAAAAAAATGTTACGGGGATGATAAAAAAGGTAATTTTTAATGGTTATTATTCGAAAGCCATCAAGATTGTCTAAACTTGAGTTGAAATTGTATTCACTTGATTTGTTCTCAACTGTGCGAAATTACGGCCGTCATTACTTATGTAACAAACAAAAGTAGAAGCAATTGTTAGCTGCAAGACAATAAGTAATCGGTGACTACAATGGAGCATTTGTCTAAGCTGTAATGCTATTGTGGGAGTCATTTATGTTTATTCGTGCGTCGCACACTTCCCTTTAGATTACACCATCGTGCAAAGTTCATAATATAGAAACTATATAATTCACACTAAGCGTATCTCTCTGTGCATGTTACAGTAGAATTAGGGTTTGTATAAAATCGTGGCAAAATTATTTAGCTTCTATTTAGTATTATTAAAATTAAGAACATTTGGGATTTTTTGTTTCTGATATCTGGTGTACATTCTATACCCAAATGACACAAAGTCATCTTAATTTCGTATTTCATTGAATGGAGCTAAACGTGGAAAACCAGAGCGCTGAGTTTTAAGAAAATTAATCAGGTTTGGGAGCATTTCCCAAAGTTTGGTGTGCATCCCTTGTAAAATGAGTCAGATTTAAGCCCCTGTCTCGATTTCCTCTTTGATTAAAAAGAAATAACCAAAACGCTTTTTTTTTTTTTTTTTTTAGAGACAAAGCATAATTATACGGATAATTTCATTCATTGTTTGTGTATTGCTTTACAAAAGAATATTATTCATAATATTATGTGACGACCCTAAATGTAAAAACTTTATATTATATAGGCCTAATGTTATCATAGTGGTAATATTTCTGCGTTTTTGATATTGAAAGTAAACCAGGGTATGATAATAACAACACACCTGTGTTAAGATACTCTCGTGTGTAATGGGTTATTTGCTGAATTATTAACAGTAGGTTGATGTTGGTTTAACGCCTTCGATGACGTGAACTGCACGTTCTAAAATAATGTACGCTGGCTTGATGTTCCACAACTTATCAAAACATGCAAACAGTCATTTTTCTCCCCCAGGGTCGTTCCTCGAATATGAAGTATCCGTTTACATATGCATTTTTCAAAAGAGAATAACCAAAAACAACAAAAGTATGCAGATCAATTTCTCTCATGCGATTATACATTTTAAAACGCGTCAAAATGTATACAGCAACTCATGGTACTATTTTGAAGTAATTTTGTTTAACCTCAACTCATTTTTAAAGACACTTTAATAGCTATCAAATATAAATTTCAAATGAAAAAACATCTCTTTCATGGACAGTCTGTCTGCAACCCTACCGAGTCGAGAGGCGTACCCAGCCTTCGTAAAATGGCTCCCGTGCCCTCACTCACTCGGTCCAATTAGTCCTTCTCAACAAAAACAACTTCAAAATGTTTTTCATTATCTAACCACACTGCACCTCTGTATGCTCTGGGTCGCTGAAACTAGTAAGTGCTGAGAGAACAATCAAAACACTTCCACCTCAGAAACTTTTCACACAACTATCTTTGGATTGTCTGCCAGAACCTAAGTTGATTCAACAAAAGAACAAGAGTTTGTAGCTTGTTCCGAAGCGAACCTATATCTTTCTTTTTCTTTTTTTGCAGAGCTCGTATGAAGCAGATTTACAGTCTGTAATCTCATATGAGATACTTATTCTCCCATGAGCATGTATTTAAACCTATGAAACCTTTTAGCGATCTCCGTGGCACATGTAGCATGAGCAGATGGTAAACATTGCTACGGGTATTATGGGCCTAGCTTTCCAAGGGGAATTTTACATGGTCTTATGGGACTCCGTAGTACCAGCTCAAGGCACGCCCACTCGGGCAATAATCGGATGCTTAAAAGCCAAACCACGTGATCAGTCAAAGGGTCACCAGAGTACCTGAGACATACAGTTTGATCAAACTTTGTGTGTAGTTTCCTGCCTTACATAAACAGTGAATGTATACTCGCTGCATAAAAAGGGTCAGAATACTTATGGCAGTTTCTTGTCTTGGTGAACATTTTCAAAACCATTTGAAAAGAGCTTCAAAACATGACCAAGAAACATTAAAAATGAGCCAATGCCCCACATGGGGTTACAAAAACACTATAAAATTCAGCACTCATGGGTTTGTTAATGTTTAACATTAGGCTTTTTCTTAACGCTATTAAACATTATTTCACTGCCATTTGTCGGCCACATTGAACCTGCTTGCGTTAAACACGTGGTCGTAGGTTGATGTAAGGTTCGTTACTGAAGCTGAAAACCTTCTGTTAATATTGCCCAACACTCACATCAGTCTGCATCTATTTCCACGCACTTGCGGCCTGAGTGTTCGGTACTAATTGCTTTCGACTCTGGATACGTTCTGCTTTGCAACCTCGTACGCCGTAGAAACTGATCACTCCGAAAAAATCAAACTTCTAAAATATTGCACTCTCTGAATCAGTAGTAGTAACATAATAACCAACACAGATTTAGTATATTTTAAGACAGGACTAATTGTATACATGAGAATTAGGGAAAGAGCATTTCATAAATACACTGAAAAATGCGGGTGTTGTCAAAATAGATACCCCAAACGAATCAAAATTTACATCATAGGGTGATAAAACAACACTTATTAGTGCCGAAACAATTACACTGGTGTTATTTTCACGCCCTAAGATGTTAATTTAGATTCCCTCTTTGGTATCTATATGTGACAACACCCAAGGTGTTAATTTTAACACCCGAGTTTTGCACTGTATGCCAAACGTGCTAATAACTCAATTTTTTAAAAACCTGATTTTTTTTAGTACCTAGACATTATTCCTAGGCTACATATTATAGCCAAAGCTATATCGAGAATTTAAAAAAAAATAAATACAAAAATGACATTTTTTTAACCGATCTAATGTTGGATGTGTTATTAAAACATGTTATAATTACTTTTCATTTGTGTTTTGTTTTGTACATGGCATCCCAGCCTACAAACTTGTGCTATTTTGTGTTACATCTCCATAGAGATTATCTTCGTTGACTAATCAAGTTGTTAATTTTGATTTTGTGTATTGAAAGTAAATGTTGATGAATTGAGTTGTTAACAATTTACAAAGCACTTATATAATGACATCCCTGATATACAGCGACGCTTGGGGTTTGATTTTCTACCTCACTGTGGTTAGTTATTTCTGTTGGAGCCAATTCCCAAACATCTACGAGCAGACGACAGGTTTGATTCGTCTCATCTTTGAAGCATTTTCCCCAGTGGGTTATCGCTGATGGACAACAGAGTCTTAGAGAAAGAGGGTCAAAGGAAGATATTCACGTGATCGTATTGGATATTACCGTGGTTTTCTGGAGTTTGGCGTACACGGGGTCAATACGGTGTGGTTTCAATCCGTGTGTTTGGTTTACAAAACTGTCCTGGAGTCGACATTAGAGACTACAAAGTAAGTTAATCAATGAACAACTGACTTATACCAAATAATTTGTGATGCTATGTCAGAAAATCTTCTTCAGGGAAACATATAGGTTATTACTTGTAACAACTATGGACAGTTTTTGAATCTCTGCAGGTGGCAGAGGACTCCATGCTAGGATAAAGCTGTTGTACAAGGGAGATATAGGCCTACCCGTATTAACTGATGTTCTTTCAGTTTCAGGGTCTCAATTTACCTGCCGGTTTAATCTGGCTTTTTATTATAGCTCAGATAATGTTCTTGTTGTACGCATGCTCCACACAAATCAACAGATATTCATGACACGGGTTCGAGTGTGCACACCCAGCATGACGATGCATGGCGGCTTACTGGCAATTGTTCACAGTGGACGTGATTTGTTTTCTCAATGTCCAATTCTTCCCTTTTCACAGTTCAGGTACCGTAAAGCAAAAACACGTTTCCTTATAGCTGCATTGGATTTAACCATCAAGCATGTTTGCACGACAAATCCGAGTAGGATACCAACCCATGACTCCGAAGGACGGTCATTGACGCTATCCTGTCTGAGTTCTGAATATTATTGTATTTTGTTTGACAGACATCATGTTTTCCTAGATTAGATGATGGCGGGGAAGATGACCATTAGTACATGACTTGTCCCGGGGCCTGGAACGCATTAACCCCTGGACAGCTATCAATAATAGTTAAGCATCGTCGATGCTGAAATCTTGCGATCTATGCCAATATGCCCCGGGTAGACAATGTTTGGGAACGGTTAATAACTTGGATAGGTTCAGGGCATCCATAGAGTCAGTAGAGACTAGTTATAATGAGGTGAAATTCCATAAACAAGATGTTAGTACTACGGAGTCTATTAACTCCAGCGTTTACTTCAAGAAGGGGAAACCTCTGGGAACGCTAGATGGCAGCAAACTCACCACGTAAATCCAGCGTTCTCGGAAATGTGCGCATGCCCAGATAGTGAAAATGTGTACTGTTATCTTGTACATTTATCTTTACTGTAACTTTGGCATATTCTTTAAAGGCAAATAATACACTTGTTGGTTGTTGTTAACCGTTCGATTTTTTCAATCCGGTAGAAATGTAGATATTAAACACACACATTTTTAATTCAAAAGGTGGAAGAGTTTTTCAGATACCACCAACTATCTGGAGTGGTTTTGTCCACGCAGGAAGAATAATCCTTCATTTGAATATACAATCTAGGAAACGTTTCTGACAGAAATGTTTTTCGAGTCAAGTATTGGGGGATCAAAACTGATACATTTATCCATAACCACATCACTTTGAAGTGAAATACTTCTCAAAATGCTTTATATAAAACTGTCAAAAGCTGCTGTACATCTATCAAGTAAGTTTTATTGCCATTGATTTTTAGAGTAATTACCAAACGTTTGCGTTCCCTTTAAAGTTGTAATTTTTTAAGGTTCTTGTTTGGCATCAGTAGAGGCCGTAATAGGGAAATCAAGTTTCATTGTCATTGTCATCACTGTCATTGTCGTCGCAATCGTCATTTTTATTGTCATCGTCATTGTCATGTTCATTGTCATCATCTTCGTCATCGTCATCATCATTGTCATTGTTATCGTCAATGTCATTTTGTCATTGTCACCTGGTATGTCAGAGGGGAGGATAAAGTGCCACATGAAAGTAAAGTACTATTTTTCTGTAGAATAAATTCGTTCCCGTCCTCTTGTTCTCAATATAAACGCATCCGCCCAACTAGTGATTGCTCCTTCAAAATTTGTTGATCCCGATCTAGTTAAACAGACGGAAAAACTGCGAAGCCTATGTTTTGTCATGCATTTTGTGCACGTCTCACATGTAGTATTATTATTTCGATTGTGGCAATCGAAACAACCAATCCTTAAATGCTACTTTTACGATTGAGTAACGGTATATCACAAATTGTTATTGCGCTGATTGTAATTGCCCCCAAAGAGCAACGCTCTATAAAAGACCTACATTCTCGTTTCAAAGAAATATACGTGTATGTTAAGTCTATCTTCAGCGATGTAAAAAATAACGAATTCATCAAAAATGGGTTAAGTATTAGTGAAGAAGATTTTTTTAATGTGATAAATTTAGCATGGATATCAAAAACATACACAAGCAAAGGCTAATATTTCTGCAAGTCTGTGTTTATGGCGCTGTCACCCTTTTTGTTACAATCTGCAATCTAAAGTGATTGTATCGTTATGGAATATTATTTATCGTGTAACGGTACAGAGATGCATTTTGTTCATCCTAATAACTTTGCTTTCGCCAATGTAACCCGTTGATATGGATTTTTCTTTCTCATAGGGTTAACAAAAGGCTTTATTCAATAATATTTTGAACGTTGACGCAGGCTCCCTTCCCGTGTTCAAGCCATCGCCTGTAAACAAGGGGATTTTTGTACTCCATGCATGTGAGAGAATTATGAATCATACAATAGAGGCAAGCGTTAAAGGAATTGTAGGCCTAGAACTGTGTGTTTCGGGTTTTATTAATATTTTCATAATCTTTCTTTCATCAATACTACCTGGGATGTGTTGTGTTTTGGGTTTTTTTTCCATCTAGACAGTGTTCAAGCTTTGTAGATAGGCCTACAACACAGTTTCACTAATACCAGAAGTTGATTGCATGTTCACGTGCAGAGATTTTACTGGCAGTTGGTTTCGGTTTTTGTTTTTTCAACACACTTCAGGCGCTGAATCGCAGCTGGCAGTTATTATTTTAGTGGCATCAGACTGCACCTTTAAGATCGGTGACCTTGTCCTACAGGCCGCTTGTACGTCACAACTTGTCCTCAGTAAATTAATATATGGAACTGCTATTTCACGTATGAAAGTGTAAACACATTGATTAGACGGCGTCTGTGTCAATGTGACGCGGCCGTTCAGGTTTGAGAACTGTCAGTCAGTGTCACGACGCTACGTCAAGGGCAATCAGTAGAGGGATTTGATGATGCAATTATTTACATGTATGTCCAAAGTGACCCGTAAAACAACACGTAAAACATGACGTTGTCGCGTTTGGCAGATGCTACTTGAAGGACATAATTTGGCGGTGCCATTCTCGTAAAGCATTTGGCGGTGCCACTCTCGTAAAGCATTTGGCGACACCATTCTCGTAAAGCATTTGGCGTCGACATTACGTTAGCACTTGATCACTGGGCTACATCAAGAGTTACCACAGGAGAAATTTGATTATGCCACTCATGCTTAAAACGACCCGTAAAAGAATACGTAGGCTACAGTCTAAAAACGCAGTGGTCAAAATTGCCTCTGTTCTCAAAATGCCTGATGCATTTCTTTGTCAATGTGACACACTCGAGCGTGTGTTACAATTTTTTCACACAAATTCGAACGATCCCCATATTCAATTCTATCGGAAAATGGGTCCCTGAATTTACGACCAGGGACCATCTTCATAAACCTGTAAACACTGCTTACTACACTAGTCAAATTCATTGCTAAAGTAGGAGTGGGCACCAGTTAATACGATGTTAACTTCATGGAAATTGGGCTGGCTACTTATTTCTGCAGAGCAAGTTTCTGTGCTTGCATGTTTTACGAAATTTGGCCCGAGCCCAATCCATGATGAGCTGCTTAGCGAAACCAGACACATGTGTGATTATGGTATTTTGGCAAGTTACCTTATTCTGGTACGCAGCAATGTTTTTGCTTACAGCCACTTTTATGTTTAAAAAAGCAATTGGGCCCAGATGAACACATCAAAGAGAATCGCATCATCAGGGATTATTGATGACGTCATTAGTACTTCAATAAAAGTCTATTTGCATTTTGATTTAACCGTTGGATTTGTTTGAATTACAAATTACAAATAACTACTCCTGGTCGAACTTTCTTGATTGTCTAAAAAAAAACGTTTTTTAATCTTCTCGAGGCGAATGCTGTTTTAGTAGGAAAGGAAAAAAAACAAAACAATTATGCACTGTAACTAGCTGACACTAAATATATGCACTGTCAGAGTCAATGTGTAAAGGTGGATGTACAGTTCACAAAACGACAGCTACTTAGGGAGGGTTGCTCAATTTGTCCCCTGACATGATATGAATACTTACATTTTAACCACTTTTAACACAGTGCGGCCATAACTCTGTTTTATTTTTTCTCCCCCCCCCCCCCCCCCATGCCTATAGCAGTCATAACAGCAAGTAATTTAGAATATCAAGTACCTTGTAAAACCGTGGATACTGTTTATAAGTAGAACCACTTAACGTGTTCTTTATAACGAGGTTTGACTGTGGATTGTAAGACTTTTTTGTTTGACTTCACCGAAAGGACACCACCTATATCTTCATGACAGTTTTACAGCTTGTTGTGTGGCGTGGGTTTTTTAAACTAGAGGATGGGTATGAATTTGTCACTCAAAAAATAAAAAATAAAAATAGATTAGGAGTACCATCCCTTTAAAGTGCGTAGGCATATGCTTGGATATATAGACCGTGATCTCGAGCGAGAGCGTTGTACAGACTCAATTATGAGCACCGCTTTGAAGCCTCGTTTAACTTGTCTTTGAAATCATGCCCCGGGAATTAAATATGTCTGGAATAAGAGAGCAGTCTTCTATATTTATATATATATATATATATATATATATATCTAGGACATGCAATCAGAGTGACTATGACCCCCCCCCCCCGCACTGTAGTCACATGCGTCTACTATTTACAGCCATTTGGAATCAATGGCTTCGACTTAGGCTCCAGCTTGGGGTCAAAACGTGCACTTTCGATACGGGACTTTAAACAGTTGGACGTAGCCAAAGCCGTGGTTTCCAAAAAGGCAATTTGGTGAAAGTCCGAAACGCGCGCGTCACCTGAAATGCTCACTGCTTTTGACACATGGGAAAACTCTGATTTCCCAAATCGCGCAACCAAGATTATGTTTGCTGATGACATCTGGTGAATTTGACGGCGAGTCTGAAGTAAAACCCACGGTATCTGTATACAGTAATTGTCATTCATGTAGCACATCTGTCAGTTGTGACGCTCATGGCACATGAACATTATCATCCCTGTCTCTGGGCCATTTATTTCCATTCCTTAAATCATCTCAGCTCCCTGTGGATTACATCATACACAGCATGTGCTGCCAAGTGTGTCTATACATCAAGCTAAATCAATCACAAGAACCATCTCTGTCCTTGCAATACTGCCATATTTTACTCTTGTGTGAAGACATTTCAATGTCTTACTCAAGGTAAAGATCACTTTCTTTTATTTCTTTTTATCGGTAGCTCAATGCCTGAGTGCAATAGTGATTTAATGTACTTTGTTAGTTCCTGTCATCAGTTAGTGTCTCTTGTAATGTATGTTTCTGTTTTGTATTTTGTTAATGTGTTTGATGACAAATAAATAATAATAATAATAATACATGTCATGACTGGGATTTGAACCCAAACATCTATTGACTTAAAGCCACCAGAACAGCCTGGCGATGACACGCCCAAAAAATATTTTGACACCAGTGATTTTGAACGTAATACAGTTTCAAAAATTCTATGATTTGTTTAAAACAATTATTTCAATCTTCTGTTTAATACAAAATGCTGAATTAAACCTCAGTCCAACTTGTTTTTAGAACAGACAGAATTTGCCGAGGAAAAATAGGCTACCAGTCAGACATTGCGTGCGACTGGTCCTCTCGAGTTTTGCTAAAATACCCCATCAGTTCTTATTAGATCTTTAGAACCTTTCAAAACCACGTCGGCTTAGGCTCTGGCTTAGGTTCAGGCTTAGGCTCCGGCTTAGGTGCTGGCTTAGGCTCTGGCTGAGGCTCCGGCTTGGGCTCTGTGTTCATATTTAAAGCCAAAACAAAATAACTGACGGAGCCTTAGCCGAAGCACAAGCAAAGGCCGTGGTTTCAGAAGGGATTATAAAACAAGTAATTACGGAGATTATTGACTTGTGTGTTGTTTCTAGAACACTATGTGATTACACTGTACCACAAACCAACATGTATGCCAAACCAGACATGCCGCTGGCCATGTCAAAGTCGTTTCCCCTCATGAGAAACGCTGCCTGCAGACGTCCGTCAATCTTCTACGAGGGACAAGTGGCAACACTACTGCCAAATAACATGCCTTTTAATAACCGCGAGACTATGTCCCAAAACGATGACGCAACTATCAGTCATTCTGACAAAATGTCTGAAATGTTTAATAGGGGAAAGAAACAAAGAATGGCGAGCAAATGAGTTAAAATTGTAATCACTGTCGCTATAGTTCTCTAAAGAAACGTAGCGATTAAATATGAACCAGATATTTATTGTTTGTCATTCAATATACATTCCTTCTTTGTAATCAATGAAGAACTTGGTAAGTTATCAACAACCTAAAGGAATGACACAGGCAGTAGTAGTGGGAATATTTTAGTTTTTACACAGCAAGCCATACTGTAAGAGTTGCGCCTTTCAGCAATGCCATGATGGATTCTTGCAACCATTTTAACATTCAGTCAGCTTTCGATCACTTTCAAACCAGCATTGTTTAACCGTTCATTCGTAACAACTTGAAATGTATATTCCATCAAATTACCTGATGTAGCACGTTTTACCTTTAACATACACACAAACAAAACCATCGCACTTGTCTGGATTTGTTCTACCCTGGCCAATAATTATGAGAATTTATGACACTGTATATGCAGCAGCCCCAAGCCATAGTAATCCATATTCGATCAGCGTTTATAGCAACTCCCCCAAAGTTCAGGTGACACGTACAGATGCGAAGGACTCGGAGTGCACATGGAATGCAAAAATAAAAGACTTCACCGACGTGAAGGGAGACTACATGCACTGATCACAAAGCAGCAAAGGCAGTTCTTGTGCCACAGTTTTTTCTGATGTGGAAATAATGCACTATATTTTCTTTTTCCCGCTCTTTTGTGGTATTTTGTTTTGCCTAAAGCATTTTTTGTTTTCGGACAATAAGAAATGTCATGGGTAAAAAAATTATTTTAAATGCTGAGGTTGTCTTCAAAGCACATTGTTCTGGATTGAAAAAAGAGCGATGATGTTAATCAAAAGCGAGAAATATCAAACGTTTAAAGGTTATCGTTTATCAAAGATGATGTGGAGAAATTATTGATCAATTCGTAGAAAGTTCTTCCGTAAAAATTCTGCTTATGCTTATTTCAAGAATCGTAAATTAGTAACGCACTATGTAAGAAAGCAACATAATTCAACCGCGTTGTGTGTTTTTGCTATGTGTTTTCGAGGTGTTTTTTCTTAAGTATTTATCTTACTAGAAAACAAATAATTTGACTGTTATGAAATAATATACTTTAATTATAACCAATGCTTAGGCCTATAGCTTGTCGTGTAAATGTAGAGTTGGAAACAATACATTTTTGTCTCCCACAATTATATATATTTGTTTATTATAAATCATCCCTCAAACATCCTCACAGCTCCTGCTGCTTTTGATGAACCAATTGTCGACCATTCAACGGTGGGTGTATTTCTTTCCTCATATATTTACGTCACCGCAATCTATTAATAATGTATGTGCCTTTGATTATCATGATGTAGATAGATGTAGCTTACCCTGGATCGGTTAGGGGTCGTCTAAATATAGAAACCATGACTCAAGGCAAGAGTCTATACACTCTAAGATTAATTAATAGTGTTTTCAAATGATGTTCCCAAAATAACCTACTGCAATGTGCCAACTCTTTAGAATCAAGATAAGGTACGATGTTGTTGATATAACAGCAAAATTGCTGCTACCTGCAAACTCCAACAGGAACCAAACTATAAGTAGGCCTTACAAGATTTAAAGACACTTTTTGAAGGGGCCTTGTAGAGGTGCTGGTCACCTGTTCCTCATTGCCACTCACTGGCTTCTCAAATTTGTAATATAGGCCTATACTTTTATATTTTCAGTCATTTTTATTTTGTAGAATGTATACCTTTTAATGATTTGTAGTTTTGCAAGTGTTAAGAGCAGTTAAAAATAAATAAATGGATACATACAAATCAGTCAAAGCAACATTTATTGCTTTGTTTTCCCAATGCAAGAGTCGAATATTATTTACTATTGGTGACAACAATTGATTTGTTGTGTGTGTAGTTTTCTTGAATTTCATAGTAAATGTTGACAGTTGGAAAAACTTAGCATAATAGCAGTTACACAAAAATGACAAGAACGTTTGCTATCGATACCGGTCGGGTAGTGGCTTACATGAAGAAACCTGGAAACGGCCTGTGACAGTTACTCATCATGCAATGACGCTATATGAACAATGTATTCTAACGGATGTACTGCATGTACAGGCCAAGTTGCGCGGCGAATGGAGGATTGATACACTTGCTTGTGTCAATGGTTTAGCTTCATCATCTCACACAAAACAAGAAAAAGACACTTAGCATCAAATTATGTTTATCTGTCGCTGTTTTATTTAAGTTATTTTCTTTAATGAACGCAAGGGACCCTTGAAATTGCATTGCACTGTAACATGTAGGCTTGAAAATATCTAGGAAGAGAAGATGATGAGGAAAACAAAATATTTAAACAAAATAGAGGGGGACCCAAGCATTCAGGTATAGGGACTGAAAGCTCAAATCAGCTGCAAGGCTCCGTTCGAGACGGGATTAATACCAGGTTCAACAGAGGTGAAAGAAAAGTCAAATTACCTCTCTTAAAGGCACCTGGAAGTGGTATTTTGTCAAAGTAAAGCTTTTGTCATAAATATATACATTTTTATGAGTGGAACGTGAATAAACAATTAACTAAGGTTACAAAACTTTATTTTATTTTTAATTACAAATTTAAAAATATGCCCCCTTTACATGGCGCTGTTCGTGACGTCAATCGAGGCAGGAGAAAATGTGTAGTCTGGCCCCGTACATTACGTC
>JAUELU010000076.1:12524526-12538984 GCA_032357145.1 Evasterias troschelii | reverse complement strand
ACGTAAATGCAGGCAAGTTCATGGGGGTCGATGTTCGATCGAGGCGAAGTCTTCCTCGATTGACGTCACAAAAAGGGGTGGGCGGAGTCGCCCCAAAACAACTTTATCTATTTTTTTAACATATAAATACTGACAAACAATTACTCGAAAAATTGTTTTATGGTTAATAAACATATACTCTTCTATTTAAAACAAAAAATATATATATTTCCAGGTGACTTTAAGCTAACCTTGAGCTTAGACTAGGATGTTGTCGGCGCAGTCATCTCTTTAAAGCTAGTGCTTTGATCATATTTGCCAACAAAACGACAATAAAAAACAAACCTGATTCTTACAGCCCGTGTCAGACTGGTGCCTTTCAGCATTGTTCAAGAACCATTAAAGCGATTCCGGCGATCTCGCTTCCCGTCAAGATCGTTGCATTACTAGTGCAAAGAGGTTTCCATCTGATAGGTCGTAATTGCGAATGGCGTATAAGCCTTTCACTCGAGTATAGATGGCTTTAAGTACTTAGGTAGTATCACATCATGACAGCCTAGGTTATCATGTTTGATTAGATTGGAACATTTCTAAAAGCACGAAGTCTTCTTCAGAATATGTCAATTCACCTTTGACTCTTGCAGTAATGCCGATAGATAACAGTCAGTATACAGCAGTCGCTTTTCATTTTGTGAATGTCCATCTGTCTTATAATTTGCGTGTTGATGCATTATGTATGATCATTTACACAAACAGCTACCCCAAAGATAACTTATAATAAAGTCGTTCACGTATATAAGTATTACAGTGAGCTAATCACTAAATAATAAACACCATTCATTTCCCCCTCCCTTTTCTTCCCTCTCTCCCTCATAAAGTTATATTTGATATTTATTTTATTATTAGTCATCATGTATTATAATAATTAGTTATAATAATAATAGCATTTATTCAGGCACAAGTACATGTAAAGTTACGGCAAAGAAAGGGCATAATCATGCAGAAATACAAAAGTAAAGATTGCCAAAAACACACAGTACAATTGAAAAAGACATAACAAAACAGAACGAAGAATTACAGTCCATCAGTATATTTTTTGCAATTCATTCCTTTGTTTATTATCCCGGATTACTAAAACTTCGTCTCAATCCGATTTTATGTATTCGTTGGAAAAGTGGATTTTCTTCCTCCGATCACTTCCGGCCTTCCTTCCTTCTCGATTGCCTGATTTATTCATTAACACCGCTAACCCTGAAATCGGTCCACATTTATAATTCAACACCGGAGAATTCTTGAGATTATAAGCAGATCTTTAGCACACCCCTTCCCCCCTCGAGCTGACTTATCGCCCGTCATCAACAAGAATTCCTCTCCCATCAAGAAGTGTCCCAAGTGAATCCAGATCTGTCTATACGGATGCTACAAGAGTATACCATAATACGTTGCTCATAATCAGTATCCACCATGATCATGTATAATTTATCAGATTAACTTTTGGAGACTTTTAAAGGGAAGGGACAAGTTTGTGTGTTTTTTTTTCTTTCTTCTTCTTCTTTTTTAGAAGAAGAAGAATGAATTTATTCCAATCCTCTCAGTTTACAGTATTCATAAGCACACAGGCAACCTGTTAGAGTTGCATCAAACGTGTGTTGTCACGTTTTTCTGTGATGGCACTGAAAAAACGGTTCGATGCACGTTCATGCTGGAGTTAATTTGAACAACGGTGAACCGAGGATTCTTCTGTGATATTTCGTCAGTTTTGATAATATTTCGGGCTGAAACATTTTATCGTAGGATTAGTACTGGTATCAAACTTATAGTCGGTGAGCTTTCACTGAATTAGTTTTGTTTTATCTTGTTTTTTTGAAACTGTCTAAGGGAAGTCTATGAAGGTAGAATACTTGAAATAAGGGAGATGTAGAGTGTTTCACCATGCTGCTGCCATCGTTGTGGTGTTCCCTGTTTTGCAACAGCAATTATTAATACTAGTTCTAAATACTGATACTGATACTAATGGGCCAGACTATACTTATCCGTGTAAGCCCATTTCTGGTTAAATTGATAGCGGAGACGTAGATTGTTTCTCCATGCTGACGCCAACTTTTTCGTGTTCCCTGTTTGCCATAGCAGTAGCCAATGCTGATTTGAAACATAACTGGTAAGGAACCAGACAGTTTACATAACTGCCAGCCTCGTTCTGATTGCTTTGATTTGAATGCCAGATAGAAAAACAAGATGGCTCCACCGTTTGAAAAAAATATTATGACATTAATAAATAGATGTTGACATACGATTTCAAGTACAATCCATTTCATCAATCCGGCTAAACAGACTACACAGGCTCCACTAGTCATTTGTTATTTTAATTAATTTATTCTTTTTCTGTGTAGACGTTTCCATTACAAGAGCAAACAGTAGATCTGACACTTTTGCCATCATTTATCGCTTGTTTGAAAGGACAGACTGCGTGTAACACAAACAGCAATTTATAATTGTATACGAGTTGAATACATTGGCGCGACGCATGAATAATGTGTTTCATTACAACGGTGTATGAATGAGGAATCATTATTCGTGTAGGCAATCCAAGGCGATTTTAACGACCTAAATTGATATAGGTTTGTCTATTTGTGTAAAAGTCGAAACATTCAATTTTGCAGTAAACAAAATATGATTTTGCATACTTCGAATAATATCGTTCTTGTTGTTGTTGTTTGTTTGTTCGTTTGTTTATAGGTTATAGGTTAATAGGTTCCCACATAAGTGCATTTTGTTATATATTTTGTTTGTATTTTGTAATCTTTCGTATAAAAGTTGTCTTGCTGTGTTTTTTCTTTATGAATGTTTGGTCAAGACAAACGATTTTCGGGTGAAAATATTTTTAAAGATAATTAGGAGCTTTTTCAAACCTTTACATCTTTCGAAAATGTGTGATTTGTTGAAGGTCAACGTATCCTGTAACTGCTATACCCCTTTATTCACAGGATCTTTGTATTTCATTTAATAAATAGAGTGTAAATCACGATAAGTTCACGTAACTATGAAAGGTCAACCAAAGTAATTATCGTTGTATTCTCGTTCTAAACTTCACACGTCATCATCAACTGTATATACACATAATGACTTGATTACGTCCCAAAACGCAATATGCAATTTATGCATCATCACATCGACGTCATAAAAGGTCAGTGCTGTAATTACAACTGTCATAAAATAAACAAAGTTCGGCCATCTTTTCTGTTTGACATTCATCAATGCAAACCAAACTGAGGCTGAAAGGTGAACGGATAGTCTTACCCCAATAGTCTTACATCAGCAGTGTTCATTCCGTGGCTGAGACAATGATTGCGGGTCATAAAGGACTGATCTATGCTTTAGTTAGCACCTTTCCTGTAACATCAGTGTCTTACATTAATTAGCAGCAGCAATTGATATCACCGTGTTTGCGTGTATGCATCCATACATCAACCGTGTATATAAACCCCCGCTATACTCGGTCAGAAAGTGTAGCCTCAAATTATTTTTGTGTAAGCCGATCAATCTTTGTAGGATGTGTCGGAGCAAACAACTAATCCATTAATTGACACAGTTTTGTATTCAGTATACTTTTGTCAGCCACATGCGCTTCAAGAACAGTATAAGCTCATAAACCATACTAAAGAGAAGGTTGTTGAGCATGTGTTGCCATGTAGTATTTGGTGTAAATTGTTTGGGAAACCGTGCTGTCTTCATTGATCAGTAAGGTCCGGCATTGACAAGCAATATATGACTGTACTCCTATAGCCGATGTATGTGTAATATTATAACACACAGTTGAGCATTCCGCGTTACAGCGAGAGTCAAGTTCGTGTTTACAGGCTTGAACACTGTAACCAAATATACCATTTTCACGATTCTTTTGCTGTCGATGACACATTGAACTACTCCCTCACTGACGAACAGTTTCGTAGCTGTTTAATGTATGTGTTGGATCAGATGAATTGCAGATACTTATCTGCTGTTGACTAAATGTGTTGTTTTCTACTTGAATTCCCCTGCAATACACGGTACAACGTTGAAAACTTATTACTTCGGCACTTATGACACAGTTTTAAAATGGCGTTACAAAATGCGTCCTTTTGTCAGATCAGCCGCGTGTCCATTGTCGATTATAAAAGTATTTTCTTTTAGTTTGTTGTGGATAACCAGACACGGGGTCAAGTCTAAGTCTCTGGGTTTCTTTGTTGATTTGTTAACTCTTTACTTTTAAAAATGCCTAACAATTACTTTCCCAACAATACTTTTAGGTGTTATTTTTCCTGGAACTCCTTTAAAATAATGTAAGAAGGAACAGAACCGCACGCGTAAAACTCAATGTGGTTTGGACCAGCCTTATTTATTCCAGAAGTCAAATAGGCTCGAGACTTGCACTTTTTAACCTTAGCACAAATTGTAATCGAATGCAAACAGTTTAAAGAGTTTCCGTATCGTATTTTCAAACACCTGTAAAGACCCTCTTTAAAAATCCACAAGGCGAAAAATGAGTAGGTGCCCGAGGGATAAAGACGTGGTTACATTCACAAACAGCCTTGCTTAGGCTACTTGTTATACAATACTGTTGTTTAATATTTCAAAGGGTTTAACCGTCCCTAGATCGAAAGTAAAGTCACAAACTACCTGCGTATACAGAAAATAATGTAAAAAGTCAAAAAGCCCTCTCAAGTTTTGTGCAGAATTTGTTTGGTGTATTCGGTTTTGTTACACGAGGATTCGGACTTTACATATGTATATACCTGTTTACAGCAACAAATAGGCTGACTAGTGTCAACTTTACTAGACACCGGCTTCCCATTTATTGTGACATAATATAGACAATTCCCAAACAAAATTATTCCGCGATTGAATTAGGATATTGTCAACTAGAGCAGTTAAGGTAATAATTGTGTAAAAAATAAGTTAGTGGCCTGACGTTTCGACCCTAGCAGAGTCTTTCTCGAAGGCTAAAAATGTCTCGAAGGTAATAATTGTGTGTACAGCTTTTGCGTTTATCGCAGTATCAGGAGGGAAAGGAGCAACTCTCGTTTCTTAAGCAGCATGACAAGACGAGATAATCAATCGATTCAGCGTGTTCTGCGATATTACATGTTGGCTGCCCTGGCTTCATCTTGCTCTCTCTACCCCGCCATCTCATCAAAGAAGAGAATTTAATTAGTTGTTGCATGCAACGGTATAATTTCTGATTGCTTGACTATAGTAGCTCACCCACTAACATGTAATTATTTGATGATAGGGAGATGAGGTGCAGTAAAGTCCGGTCATAGTTCAGCTGATAATGGTGGCGATAATGCTCGAGGGATTGGGTTTTCAGAATTTCAGCTGTGAATCTGGGATGCCTTTATTTTTTTGACATTTCTCTCCCTAGAGAATGGCACGCGACGAAGATTATTATCCGTAATTTGGGCTTGTTTTGTAATTTGCACTGGATTCAGTGGCAGAATGGCGGCTTTGAAGAAAACTTGACTCGAGAGAATTCTTCGGGTTACAACCATGATTAATGAAATCATTTTGGATGAAGTGTGGCTTCTTATAAATGTTTACGCCATCATGCAAAGCTTCAAATCTTACATGCGATGAAGCCATAGTGCAGCCATGTTGTTCCACACAAGGTGCAGCTCTTTTGCCTTTGTTTCGTACTTTACTGTCATCACTCTTATTCACGGGGGCAGGTTGTTGATTGGTTGACTCTACACTGATTTTACGGGGCGATAAACCCAAGGACAGTGTGTTTGGATGTGTATTAATATTTAAGTCAATCTCTTTCCTTCCCTCATCCCATTTTCTCTTTACATGGGGGCCCCCATAACCAGGTCTTGACAAATCCGCAAAGACTTCCATCTTTTAAATAATGCAGTCCGATCTCCCAGCATGCAGAGCATCTACGTCTTAAATAATTCAACTGTCAAAGAGTGGAGCCGTTTCGATTGTGATTCCCGCGCGATCCCGCGTCAGCTGAGACCCCCGAGACGATAATAAGGCCGGCCACTAGTAACTGATACAAAAATCTATATACACATCGGTTTAAGCGTGTGTTTTCATTCGCAATAACGGCAACCCTCAATCGATTTAATTCATCATCTCCAAGTGACTGTACGAGAAACATAATTTCCTAACTTCCAATTAAAGGGTGGTGTTAAGGTTTTGGGGTAATACGATTGCTTAATTGAACTATCTCCCCTGAAGTGCTCAAGAACTGTACTGAGAGGATGGGGCTGTGGTGCAACACCGTCCTAGCAAACCAAAGCAAATTAAGATGTCAAACTTTAGAGTGTTAGATAAGTTGCAGGTTTTTAGAAACCCTCAATGTGGTTTTGCTAAATTGCGCTACTCTTGAGAATAGTTGTGGAATCCACTCTTACAAAATTGGATTAAGATTTATGTTAATCAAAATGAGAACACAATAGTTTACATTAATTAATATTCCCCATTTGCGTCTGAAAATCACTTTTGGAATGGATTTTCGAAATTGTTTCCCGTCGGTTCCCGTCGGTTCCCGTCGGTTTCTGAAGACAGTAAAAACACACGATCAAAATGTTGATTATTAACTGCAAGTCAACTCTTTTCAGGTTAACGTTTTTTTCCCAGGGGAGGTAATATTACGTATTGTACAAATAATTACGAAAATTTGCATTATTTCTGAGGACAGTTCCGCTTCTGATTTTAAACAATATCAAAAAGGGAACCATTTGTCATCAATTTTGATTGGATATAGGCCTATTTCTTTATTCAAAAGTTTCCCCTAAAACTGAAAATTATTCTGACAAATGCATTTCTGTAGATACATATCTCTCTACAGTGTTTACTTTAGAACATGCAGGAAAACAAGATTTAAAAGACGAAATGGCGTGCCTTATCTTCAATCGTTTCTTGAAATTGAAAGTATGGTCACGAAGCCCTTCACCCTGTACCGTAAATAGTACTTGAGATCGAGGCTCACTTGACGGGGCAATCCGTTCGTCATCTTGAGGCTGATGTCCACGGCTAAAAAATCACTCAAATTATTGTTATGAGGCCAGAACAACTCGCAAAGTAGGTCGTGCTGTAATTCTGTGTCACCCTCTCTGCTGCTGAGTGTAGCTTTGGCACTCCGCACTGTGTGCACATTGAACTCAACCCGGGTTAAAACAGCATACAGCGGGGTTTAAGACCTTTTAACATGGTACATCGACCTAGGTTTTATTTGTATTTATTATTATTAGTCAATATTCAATCATTACGGGACTTTGTACAACACTTGCCACGTGCACAGCGTACATGAAGTACCTGGCTTTTATTATTAATGGTAAACATCTTACGTTGAATCTCTTAATGTGAGGTGTCGTGGCTGAGCGGTTTAGGGTGCTGGATATAAGTTATGTATACATTTACAGATTTGTGGTTCGAATCCTGGTCTGGTCAGTCGCAATACTTGCGTCCCAAGGCACTGTATCGTCTTCTCTCCACGCATGAGTACAAATGGGTACCAGCGAGAACTGGTGAGTCCCCTGCGATGGACTGTCTAGGGGATTATCGGTCGTTTATTGCCAACCAAACCGGATATAAACACCAGACTGAGAGCTATATTGGCTTGGGAAGGTCGTTTTGAGTTTGCTTTGTTGAATGTTATAAGTGACAAAGATTTCAATTCTTATACTTCTTTCTTCCTTTTTTATTCCTGTCTTTTTACCTCTCGGCAAAGAATGTCATAGTATGTAACTTCCAGGGCTCCGTACAGTTATTAGGTTCACACAACCTTTTGTAAAACATGTTGATGATATTAAGGGGGCGTTCCTCGAACACTTCTTGAAGGTGGCAAAAAACTCAGGTCTGGGAGGAGCAAGCTTCTTAATTCAAAAGTCAAACAATATTTTGTTGCAGCACTTAAAGGTCTTTCAAAAAGTACATTTTTCTTGAGATCTACCGATCGACGCATCCTCCCGGGGCAAAGGAATTAGTATTAAGTATCTCATTCTATCCAAACGGCTTCAATAGCATACCATTGTCTGCCGTTTTTTTTTGCACGTGCATGCAAAACTCCCAATCCATCACAGGTTTTTCAATCTACGTAAGTATTGTCACTTCACACGTGGGTTTGTAACTGTAAGAAATCCTCTGTGGGTAGTTTTCTGAGTTGATGTCCCCTACCCCCTCCCTGGAGTTAGCACTACATCAATATCGTTTGGCTGCCTCCTTTGAATGAAAACAATGGACGATCCCCAGCTTGGCCTTAATCCAAAGATGCTTTTTAGAAGAAAATATTGCTTTCAAATTCTTCGTAGTAGCAGAAATGAGAAGGATACCAGTCACAAACTATACTTTTTGTGACATGTTTTTTTTAGCTGGTAACCTTATTCTGGTAAGCATACAATTGTTGTGCTTGGCCCTTTTTGTTCTTTTGAAACTGGGCCCACAGGTGTAATGTTGAGGCCAGTTTGTTAATTAAACAATCTCATGATTGGACGCAATTCCACCCTTCCAGAATGTTTTTTGGGGGGAGTCAAGCAGAGGAAAGGAACAAGTTTTTGGATATTGAATGAAATCATTCATTGCGGTCACTCTGATGTTTGCCCATTTTTTCGGCAAATATGAACAAATAAACGGCCCTTGATGGTATTTAAGACGTAATGAAGTGGTGATATCGGTCATGTCCGATGATGAGACAGCCTTGTGCTGCTATAGCTCTATGGGTACAACCCAACCCACCATTATACTAGTTTCGCTTGAGACATGTGTCATTATTCAAAAAATTTTTTATATTCTATCAAATTGTATGCAATGGAACAGCGACTGAGTGGACTCGCTAGAGTATACATTACTGTTTCGTTATACAGGATAGGACTTCTGGTACTATCAAGTTCTCGTTGAAGCCATCTTGAGGCACATTATTTTGAAATGCAGAAAGATCGTGAATGCAACGTACCGTATGCAAATCAGTTATACTCATGTGAACTTGTATAGAAGAGTACGTTATACCTAAAACGCCACAACCAGAACCACATGCAACTTTAGCGTTGATCATGCGTGTTTCAAATTGAACGGAAGGAAATGGTTAATGACGTCATGATGAGCGTCTGTAATGATCAGGGCCCAATTTCACAGAGCTGCTAAGCACGAAATGTGCTTAGCATGAAATTTCTTTCTTGATAAAAACAGGATTACCAACCAAATTTCCATTTGTTGCATACAAGTGCTTGTTAATGGTATTCAGCTGTTGTTTGCTTATCCTGATAATCACGTGGAAATTTGGCTGGTAATCCTGTTTTTATCAAGGCAAAAATTTCATGATAAGCAAATTTTGTGCTTAGCAGCTCTATGAAGATGGGCCCTGCTGTAATACACTGTGCTTGATGAAACGCAAGACTTGTGACTGTGAGTAAAGTATCATTAATACCAAGGAGGATTATATTACTAATATGACACATTTGTCATTTGGTTGCATAATACTTTTTTTTTAATAGGAATAAAGACTTCCCCAAAATTACAATCATGCACCATTACAGGGAAAATATAAAACTCGTCAACAAGATGGGTTCTTCATATGGAAACTGGAAACAATTCAGCTTGAAATTTCCTTATAGAAAACTTAAAACACTTGAATTTTTTACAGGTTCTTACTGGGCTATGTTATCAATGCAGCGTGCATGTTGTCCTTCATAAAGTCAGCTCCAATTACGGCCATTAACATTCCCAATGTCTTTTTCTGTTGTTTTGTTTAGGTATTTGTTTAAAAAATTGATGATAAGAAGCGCAACTTTCTAAAGAATATTTGTATATTCTTCCTTGTTAGTACGGTAGGCCTACTGGTAACCGTCTTCTGGTACTTTTCATTGATGTATTATGTTCATACTCCAATTTCGAAAGATATCATGTAAAAGCTGATATGGATAGGAAATATGGACCTCGCTTCATTTTGAACCGTTGTAAACAATCAGTATAGCTCCCAATCGTAATCATCGGGACAGACATTTTGGTTCCAAGGCGCTGATCTTTCACGTCCCCGTTCCTTGGCATGGCTCCATATCTCCTTGATCACACTTGACCGTCTAATTCGCTCGACCCCCGATATGTGAAATGCGCCTCGGGGATGGGCTCGGTGGCTGTCTTTTTTAATCTAGAGCCTGGCAAGTATTCGTGTCAATTGTGAAAATTCTTATTAATATTGAAACGACGCACTGAGTAGTACGTTGTTATCTCTTTTAAAACCTACACACACACATAGGCTACCACATTTTCCCTCCGAAACTAAACATTGTTTATTCATCGAAGATGGATAAGAAATTTGTCTCTGATTTAGTTTTATTGCTTATTTAATTTTTTTTAGGGGGGAGCAAAAATTGGTTTGAGAGACTTGAAAAACGAAGTCATCGTTTCATTTTATAACTTTCCCTTCATTAGTATCAGCTGTGATTTCACTGTGATCAGTAGCTCCAGGTATGGGCTTGTATACATCAGTTTTCTGTCCACGGCGAAAGTTTTTCTATACAGTAAACAAAAACATGCACTCATGATTTGAGCTGTGAGAAAGTTATTGTACATCTACTTGAGGTATAAAAAATGCAAAATATAGGATCATACATGATTATCTTTTCTGGTAACTCTTTGCAAAACTGTAAGTGTATTTTCACACGCTGATGGAAGAAAATCTTTTGTTAACATAAGAAGAAATTAATTGTTTCGATCCACTGAACACCTGTAGACGACGATTGTCTTTAGACAAAAATAATGGTTCATTTTATTATTAAACTTTAACATTTTACATCCACAAAGCGTCGTTACTTACATATCATGAAACAAAAGATACGAAGCCTAATACAACGAAGGAATTACTTCCATTTTGTCCCTTTTTATGTTTAGCCCTACTTCCGTGGTTGTTTAGTGAATTTCTAAAGAGACGCAAAAACGAGCAATGTATAAATTATGATTGTCATTACGCTAAAGGCCGAGCAATGATACCAATGAGACTGGGTTGATATACTTCAGTAATAAGCCAATTTGCATCCAGGGTTCCTTTGTATACCGAATTCATTATGGATGCCTTTCAAGCTTTTATCAATTGTTATAACACACAAAAGTCTCCTTGCCTGCCATTGTAGCCATTACCCGAATACCACATAGCATTGAGGGAAACAAATTGTACACTGAGGGATGTCATAATGGGTCCCCATAGGCGCGTTAATCATAAGGCAACATCAAAGGCCTCCGTAATTGAATTCCCTTTCTTATTTGAGCCAATGTGCTTCAAACTTATCAATTAATCACCATAATGCTCTTTTCGTTTGTAAATACATAAATTACAAGTAGTGAAGCTAATTGAAGTCGTGTGTCATTTTTGTTATGCGGCAAGTTTCGAATGCAACTCCGGCCGAGACACCGTACCGAATACGTTTTCAAAATTACTAGCAGCACCCAAGATGAAGACAGAGCCAAATCTGTGATGAACATTAACAGTTTAACTTTCAACCCATAGCCATCATGCGAAGTTAACTTGTGAGCCCTCTACGTCCTCTCCCTCACACCCTGCAACGCACTCACTTACATTTTGCATATAGAGGTCATAAACAAAAGGATCGTTCGCATGAAACCCTGGTTCCGAACTTACCTATTGGGGATCAGCGTGAACCGAGGGTTGAGTCGGATATCAGTTTATAATGACAAGAAAACGGGTCATGTTGGCCAGGAAATGGGCCTCTTTTATATGGACAGTATCTCCGGCTCAACACTTACCCAGGACTTGTTTCAGTGTAATTTTAAATTGAATTGAATTTATTTGAAATGCGGTCACAACATGAATCAATGAAAATGACCAGTAGCCTGATAGGAAATAGCGTTAGTTTTACCTCTCTATAAATTTCTTTTAAAAACCCCAAAGTAGGCCTACCCGAAAGTTGCCAAGCATTCAAGCATAGAAACGTCATTACATCTCCCAAAGATCTCAATAATTTGCATTAACTTTTTAATTAAAAGGAGGTTAATGAGACAACTGCTATGTTGTATATAGAACTCAATAAGACCAAAGCATAAGCTAATTATATTAATTGAAATAAAGAATATTCAAAACTTGTTTGAAGAAACAAAATGGCACATTATTAAGCTAAACTAACCAATATTTGGCTTTTTGTGAACAAATTTAAAGATAGGTACTTATGTTCCCAGGTGTTGGACAAAATATTATTGTTGTTATTTGGAAACCTGCAAGCAGTCGACATTAATCTGGACACCACAGTTTAAAGCATTACACTCATGAATCCTTTGTATTGGGGGCAATAAGACATATAGATGACTACCTCATAAATAAGGTTAATATTAAAGAGACGTTCGGGTTCCAGTATGGGAGACCAAATCGACTCCATCCCAGGCACCTTTTGGTCTGGCATGACATCAACACCTCGTGTCACAATCGATGACTATATTAGTTCCCTCTTCGTCTGTTCAAAACAATCCCTCTCAAATGTACGCCAAGTTTCAAGCTGTAAGCGAACAGACTGGTAAACATCAAGAGCCAACTCAACCAAATTTATTAAAGTTTCCTCCATTTGAATTATAAAGACGTATGGATTTGGACAGTGATCACCACGGATAAAATTTCCTCTCCACAAATAAAACAGAATATGAAATGTGTTGGAGAGTTACCTCTTGTTCAAGTTTATTCCGTTGTCGTATTTTTGGTTGCACGCATCCAAACCTTTAAAGAAGTTTGCAATCGTTTCTTAATTCTGACCATTTATTCTGGTTCCAATGACACCTGGTTCATATCCAGTTGCAATCTACATAAGTTTATTCAATGATCTACTGTAATCTTATTTGTGCTAACTCCTTCCAGACGCATTTTCCCTCAACTAATGATCACTCGGACAAACCCGTGGCGTAGAAATAATCATGATTACGAGGGTCTCGAGAAAAACCACCCACACTTTCCTGCTGAACTGAAAAACCTTAAAATCCACTTGCTTGTCTCGAACACGCAGCAAATTGTCCTCGATTTCATGGACTTGTGGATTTACGTGGGCGATTTCTTTTTCTTCGAAGTCAAGTGTGGTAATGATTGACATTTAAAATGTATTTATTGTCACGTTCTTGGCATGTTCCGTTGCTCTAATTATTTTTTGATTTTTGGGGCCGTTCTTGGGTCTTCGTCAATTTATATAAGTGAATATTAAACAGGCATCAAACATTTGCCTTTTAAACTATGGTTGTGCATATCGTAATGTTGTGGTACCCCTTCGGCTACCAAAAGTGCATCTAAATTGTAAGTCAGTCAACCGGTGTAATTGGCTCGGGGTGTAATGTTTTTTACGATTTGTTAAGGTAAGAATATACTAGTAAAATGTATAATGTGCCAGAATCGCATCAGTTTGGTCCCAAGTTTATTGTATGCTCAAGCTAAAAGCTAAAGACATAGCACTGAGCTGACACCAAGTAAACTGCTGACACCACCACTCAAGTGAAAACAATTATCTTCAATGAAGCATTAATTGACATCCGTTAAAATCAAGATGCAGGACGGCGACAACAACAGCAACAACAACAACAACAGCAACAACAGCAACACCTATCTTCGATATCGACAGTCTTTTATAACATCTTGAAGTATTCATAGATGAAATGACGTATATATATACACAAAAATAACAAACACATTTTTATAGTTTTTGCATGTCTCATTAATCTTCTCGAAGTGACTCCAGATGTCAGCAATTTGTTTTTATGAAGTTGAAAGATGAAAGAACTTCGCACAAACGCTTCATTTGGATATTCATTATGATGGACTATGTTCGTTTCGTCATCGGGTCTTCTGTAAACTATAAACGGGCTACCCGTGGGCGAATGTGTTGGGGTGTGTCCCCCCTTCTCTTTAGTGTTTGCAGTGGTGGGAGTAACCTCCCTGCTCACCCATTGAAACGCCGGCAGGTTTTGCAAATTACAAATTACCTTCCAAACTGACCCCACCCATCCCTCCACCCTAGGCAACAAGCCCCGGAAAATTCGCATTGATGTCAAGTTTAAGAAAAGAACAATGATGACGAAGTCGTTTTTCTCATTGGTGATGATTTTCAAATTGAAGTGGCATGTGATAATTGTTAAGTTTTAGCTCTGGTGAAAGTAATCCAATATTTTGTTATGTATTAAGGAATTTAATGATCGTTTGTTTGGAAGAGTGGGAACTGATAAGGCATTCCTTATGGGTAGACAAAGTGGGTCGACAGGACGATGGTTTCCTCTTTTTTAAGCATACGTATAAAAGTTGACTTGAACTTGACAAGTTTATTTCAGGTATGGGTTACAACCTTGTTCCGACAATCTTACTGTGTATTTTCATAACCCTATTCCCTTACCCAAGCTATAGACGATGTGACCTGTGACGTCACATGTTTACAAAAGAGCCACTGAGCCTGGACTTCCTGCAGGCACATGTGTACACAGATCAATGGAAGAAAACAACAAATCTTATGTTTTATGGAGATTG
>JAUELU010000076.1:12513924-12524125 GCA_032357145.1 Evasterias troschelii | reverse complement strand
TTCCCATATAGCCTGTGTAGTATCTTGCCCTCCAGGAAACGCTTTAGAATGTACAAGGTCACTACTTTGTAAACAAATGTAACATGGTCTATACATAGATCGCATTAGGTGGTCGGAACATTGGGTTGTCGGAACACGGTTATCGGAACAAAGGGGTGTCGGATTATAGAGCAATCACCGCTGTATGTGCCTGCCATTGCTAATGATACTAGTGCTGTATCAATTGTGTACATTCATGTTGAAGCACGCCAAATGTACATACACGATCTGACAAACTGTGGACAGATTTCTTCTTTCATGCCACCATTCTATCAATAATGACTTCCCCTTTCTTTCAGATTATTTAAAGACAGGTGTTTTTATTGTCCCACGTGATGGAAGTGCCCGTCCTCCCTAGTTTGGCATTAATTTATCCACTTCCTTGTTCCCTCAATGTGGTTGACGTTCAGACCTTCCGGCTCCTTTCTCCAAAATAAACAAATAATTGAAAGTGTGTGTACTTTAGCTGAACGTTTTGATTGAACGGCGTTAATATCAAGGATATTTCCTTCTGCTATTTTTTGTTATGACGACCAGCAAGCTGGAGCTTTTGGGGGCAATTCATGTAGCTGTTCATGTATCGAAACATTAGATTGAATCTCTCTCTAGAAATGGAGTGAAATGTCTGTTTTGAAACTCAATTCCATTAGCTGATCAGACCAGCATGTATAGGAGTGTTCTTTAATCTAGAAGGGGGACTTCATCGGCTACTGTACTACCCTGGGCTTTTTATGTGATTTGAAAACTTGCCTGGGGTGTCTGATTCAAGATTTCTTGAGACGACATTGCCCAGTGGGACTCTGACTTCAAGATAGATTTACTCACAACTAAACACCGGCGACCGTTTACATCATTAAGTGAGCGGTATCAGAAGTGAAGGTGACTCATATTGGTTTGATTCCTCGTACCACAGAGAAAGATGCTCGTACAGTTATCTATAAACCTTATTTCATACACAAAACAGTCGTCGACAAAATGCAAGTTTGCGAGCTTTGCATTGCGACTACACTCACATGTATAACGGTATACCTGTAAATCTAGCCGGTAAATTCGGCAATCAGTTCCCGGCCACGCGATGCTGATCGATTCCTCCTGTACTCGTAAGAACCCGGTCTCGTAACTTGAGCCAGCAAGACTTGGAAAATATCCCCTCAAATTGCCAGGTCCGCAGCTCCCATGTAGAAGTCTAGACTCGCATCCCAGGGTCCCCTCCCCAACTAAACAAAACATAAAGAATCCCAAAAGAGCTGTAATTCTAATGGAAAACGACCGAAGAATTGATAATTCAAAGGCTGAAACTCATGCTTCACTGTCGGTATGGATTTAGGAAGGTATGACCTGGCTTCTCTTTTACCGGGGTATCATTTTGACTACCGGGTACACAACCAATCCATTATTAAACATATGTTACAGCAATCGGCAGGCGCCAAACAAATTTGGGTTTGATTTCTTTGATGTTCCACGAGTGTGTGCCTCGTGAAGATTTATCCCTGGAGCACACAGAAGGCTGTTATTTGATTGAAATGCCTGTGTTTGCATTTTTTCTAAGTTCTCCTCCTCATGGGCTGATGTCATTTAATGTAGTCAGCACACTCGCTTTGGTGAGAAATAAGGCTTTTCTTATTGTTTGTACCTGTGGTTTGCTAGACTATTAGACTATGTTTAGGCCTTACACATCTAACAAAAGTGCCCCTTTCACAACGTCCTTGGTGTAAATTACCTTGTAATTCAAAAATGGATCCTTGCTCGTTATGCAGCGTCAAATGATGACCCATCTAATGAATACACTGTGGGAGCTGAGTGTACATTCCTACCGTGGGCTTTCGGAGCCTTTATTGGTTGCGTTGGCCATTTTGCAATGAAAAGAAGAGGAGACAAAAACGATCAGTACCATCGTTAGCAGGCTGAAGAAGGCCAACAATTTGCCCTTTTGATCTGTCACGTGTTTGATCTGTTACTGTATACGATCTCCTTTGACGTCATATATTTATTAAAAATAAATTAAAACTTATGACTATTGCTCAAGGCTGAATTTCTTATAGCAAGTGGGTCCCATTTGTTACAAAATCGGCTCAGATATATTCTAACACAAACTTAAACTAGTTTTGGAATCCTTAAAAAGCAAGAACTTCGGATAATAAGAATTATAAAGACAAAATTATAGAAACAAAAGGTTATTGTAATATGCGCGTTTATGAATATGCTTGCAGTCTCCTAATTAATATTATATTACTTCACGAACGAGGCAAAAATATTCCTTGAAAGTATCTGAATACAGTATTAGTGACGTCATTGGGTGTGTCACGTTTCATAATTGTGTATAATTAATGAGATGCCAATAAGTTCACGATTCACACGGACACTATATTTAAGTTCTATACGGACAACATAATTGCTGCCCTATAAAAGAATTTATTGGTTGGAGAACCGTGGCATCCGAGATTTAATACTTTTTATTTAAATACCTTTTCAAAGAGACAAGAATCAGAAGAATCAGAAGAATTGCGTGGGCGAGCACGAGCCTGAGGTTTTGATTTGCACATGGTTGACTAAAATGGAACTTGTGTACAATACGAATACGAGTCTTACAAATTGTTCCAGAATTCTTGTTTTTATTAACGGATGACCGGCAGCGAAATGACATTGTTTAACATTTGGTTGCAATTTGACGGATGCTCGGAATGCATGGGGAAGAAGAGGGCGTGGGGGCGGGCGTGGGAAAGGTCAGATGGTTTTCCCCTTTAACAATAAGACTGATTACTACTAATGGTTGCTACAGTAACGTGTGTAAATGCTTATGGGAATTCTGCCAGCACACACACACACAAATCAGAGTTTCCAATACATGGATCAGTGTGTATACTACGAGAGCCATAGTTTCGTAGCGTTGTTACGACCTCATTATTCCGATCCTCGAACGCTGTACGCAAAAAAAATATAGAGCATTAATAATTGTATGCAAACACCCACGCATGCTGGCTCTTATGGCAGTTTTAGCTCGGCGTAACCTAGACCAATTTGAAAGTCACTTTAAATAGATGCGCTGGTCGACATGGCAAGGTCCTGGCAACAAAAGATGGCCTTCGGTTTTACGACCAATTCTTTTTTTTTCTTTTCTTTTTTGAATATGTTTCTGTCTTTCTTTTTTAATTTTTTAATTATTATTTTGTTTTTCAAGGTTCGATGTTTATTATTTTGTGCATCGGACATACTGATGGATTTGTGGAAGTAATGGAACGCCCACGTCCGATGGCACATTTAAACAACAGACAAATTCCTGCTCGTTTTGGTGTGACAAAAAATTGATTTTTGTAGAATTGAGCCGTATAGCAACGTAATGGTGAGCTCCTCTGGGTCGTTTTGATTGATGTAGTTGTTTCTGTTTTGAAAACTGATTGTGCATTCACGGCGTTATAACGAGCCGATGGTTACTAGGAAGGGATTTAATAACAACAAAGTTAACATGTTAATATTGCTATGGTTTATTACAAGTAATCTGTCGAAGCCACATCCATACAATTAGACACAACCTATGTTCATTATCATCATTACCATATATTTTAGTCAATCAAAGCAACGCAAACGTGTAGTAGGCCTACAGTAACAGTACATATATACTCGAGAACCATAATATTACTCGGCCTACTATAGAGGGAATTTGAGTAATAAGGGGGCACAGAGAGGCACTCGAAACACCCCCGGTTCAGAATTGACCTGGATTCGGGGTCCTGGTGGGCGAACCAACAGGACACCCATTGGGGCGAACATTGGGGCGAACCCATAGGACCCCCATACGGCGAACCCCCCAGGACCCCCATTGGGGCAAACCAACAGGACCCCCATTAGGATCAGTATGCTCCAGAATCTGAATAGAAATTACCAGTGTCATGCTGATGCAGAATCTGAGCTATAATCCAATGTTTAACCATCCCTCGACTCAGCCTGACCCAGATATGGATCATGCCCTATGTGACCCAGAATCCGTTCAATTCTTAGAGTGTACATTCAACAATCGTTTTTGGAAGAGCAAACTCTTTCACAGCATCTCGTTTTTAATAAACAAACCGTACACACCAACACGTGAACATTTCATCGAATTCGGTGGTCAAGTTTGAGAGAAAATAGTGAAACACGATTTATGTGCTCTCATTTCAGTTGCCGAACTGTGATGGGTCTTTAAATGCTATAGTTTCTCAACTTAAGTGGAAAGTATTTTAGACAGTGAGGTTGTGTAGGACTTTGTGAATTCAGGCGCGGATCAAGGGGGGGCAGGGGGCACGTGCCCCCCGGGAAGAAAATGGGAGTGAGAAGCAACATTCTAAAACTGAATAGTATTTGTAGGTTTGTTCTTCTTATCTTATTTTATTTATTTTTTTTTCTATTCACTGCCTGTCAAATTAGCCTACAGGCAGCCAATTGTCTTAAGATTGCTTAAAGCAAAAACGCTTGCCGACGATGTACAGCTTAGATTCAGTTTATTGTCTACAAGAGGGAGGAGCATCACTGAAAGACGGCAGTACAGACTCAAGAGATTTGTGGGATTAAACATTTCTAGGAGTCCCGCGTTGATGTTACAGGAAATTTTCCAGTAAAATTAGACGATCGATATGGATCAGAAGTGCTTAGAAAGTATTTCTTTTCCTCTGTATTTAGGCATACGGAGGCTTGATTTTTCGACCCCAATAAAACGCCAATAGCTCAAGCTCAGAATCCTGTGGGCGCAGTTGTGCCTCCCGGTTTAAACAATCCTGGATCCTCGCCTGGAATTGGTATCAGTATGAAATTATTATCAGTGATTTTTTTTCTTTTCTCAAATTGTAATACATCAAATTGTTTTTCTACAACTATCATTCATTTATACGATGTCCTCTAAAGCTGTTGGAAACTCTTATTTAATACCGACAGAACGGTGTCACAACACTGCCGTCGTTCACCCTGTCGACACCTTATTCGCAGTCTACACCGACCCTTCGTCCTTCGCTCTAACGATCCTCTCGTAGGAAGCATAACAGGAAAAGCTACTGAGTGTTTTATAATTGTACCCATGAAATGTTTCAAAAATATGAATAAATGATGACTGTTTTTCTCGGAGAAAGGGCAGTTGACAGGAACTGTCTACCGGAGCAAGTCCAACGGCCTATATCCAGGGTGTCATTTGTCGATGACTTATTTATGGGGCTATCGCCAGTGTACTATATATCATTACATTATCATCATCGAAAAAAGGCAACGTTGTCCGTTGTTGCCGGTTTTATAACGTTCTTGATGTTATGGTGTACTTTAATACATCTTAGGTTCTTCCATATGGGAAAATTTTATAGCCAATTTTAGATAGACAGCAGAATGCAAAATTAACACTGCGGTTGCATATAGGGACAATTTTGTTTCCGTCAGTATTTTGCTGTACTTCGAAGAAAATAATGTGACAATTGATAGGCTGTTTTTGGCCTCGTGTGACATAAACCAAATATTTTCACTAACTATGTAACGTATATTCCTGTAAGTCAAACTTCACCACCATGGTGTGTTTGAGGCGTCCATACATTCTTTACATGGCATTCACTGCCGTTTCTGGTGCAGTTTGGTCAATGCTGTTGGGTACTTTTACATTTTTTCATCTTCGTCTTGAAACGAAGTGCTCCATTTACTCCGGTTCCTTCTTGCCACCCTACCACTCCTGTTCTCAAGTTGTTACCCAGAAATATATAATGGTCAAAATGAAAACAACTTTCCCTAGATTACGAACAATCGTCATCTTTTCTGGTAATAACTTTAAGTTTCCCGTGGTTTCCCTGCTTGATAAAACACCTGACGTCAGCTGTGGAGAAAAATGTTAGCCTATATTGGCCTATATTATAAGAAGCTGGGTTTCTAACTTCGATCAAGGTCATAATGTAGATGAGCGCATCGAAGACGAGTTATGGTGACTGCTGTGTCATTGGAGTGTGGTTCGAATCCCGGTCACGACACTTTTGTCCTTGAGCAAGACACTATTTACTTTTAATATCACCCAGACGTGAAGATGAAATGCAAGGGTTAGAGATTGTTGAAGTGAAAGGGTAAGTAAAAAATGTATGCCCATTTTTGCTTGCCGTTGATGAGATTAGACAATTTTAGGCATTCTTGAGATCCAAATGAACATGGGGCAGTGACTATTTTTGTGTTACCTGGGTTTATTGCCTCCATGTTGGTAGTTGTCTGTCTGGGCTGCTCTCAGGCTCGGTTTAAATAAATCTCACAGTCTCACACTCCGTTTAATTATGATCTGCATTACTTTCCATTCATTTACCGTTGGCCTACTTTCATGCATCGTCTGTGTTATGCTTAAATAATAATCAATTAATATGTTTTATTTAGACAAGAATGGTATGAAAGATTAAATTGAACGTAATGCATGATTTGACACTTAGATTTAAAAAAAACCTGAGTCCAATGTAATTGTTTGTGTTTGTGTTTATTATGGTATGGCAGTATGAACCCAAAAGTATCTTTAGTGAAAAGTATACTCTTTCCACCCAGCCCTGGCCGATGCCGTAATACACTCCGACCACATAAAAGTACTTTCGAGTAACTCAACCCATTCTTCTTCATCAAGAGCATCGTGCTGATCATGCCCACTCCCCCACAAACCCTCCTCCTCGTAATCGTCAGGAAGGCTCCTTGGGCATTCTTCAACCAAACCAACTGTCCGATCGATAGAGCGATGTCATGTCGTATTTAGATCATTGAGCTAGGCCCATAACTGGCTGCAGTTCAGGCATCGAGAGTTAGAGGGTGGACGAGGGCAATCATTGATACAGATGGAGTGAGAGTTTACCCGCAGACACACAGAGTGCGAATAGTCACAAGAGCGATCTTGTGTGTGCCCCACGGGCCGAATGGCTTCAATCAGGCTCAACACAGTACATTAATGTCAATCTGTGTGGACCAAACACTAAACCTTGAGGTGACTCGGCTGTATAGACACGTCGCTTGAAATCTTTTAAAATATGAGCGGAAGTCCGATCTGAAAGCACTCTCGTTTGTTAGGAAGTTACTTTAAGATGTAGTAATCCAACGATTGTCTAGTTTCAACGTGAAACTAACACAGATATCTAATATACATTTTCCAGCCTGAATGCATCATTGCAACTAAAAAATCCATGCAGGTGTAGACATCTGCAGTCACAACATCATTCCAGTGGGGATTTTGTATCCAAGAAAAAATAACAGCTTTTTCAACATGATTTGATTTACTACCTGGCCAAATTCTTAGTTTTTCTTCTTGTTTTTTAACAACAACAAACAAACAAAACAATGTGATCAACTCCTGCCATGATCAACACAGATAAGATTTAGTTTAACTAAGTTTCATTCGCAATTGTTTTCATTGGTGACTCAAATTAATGAAATCTTCGGGAAAATTTACACTAATAATGTCAGAAATACGCAACATGCTTCAACAGCCAAATTAGATGTATCGGGTGTTTTCAACAAATCCCCATTCAAATCGACACTTTAAAAAGAAAAGAAAGTCTCCCATCAATCGTATCTCATCTTGAATCACAAATGTCTCCTTTTTATATAGACCGATGGAATGTCTCTTTCATCTTATTCTCACATCTCGGTCTCTCTCTCGCTTTCTCCATCTCCTTCTTTCTTGGAGGCAGCATGTCATCTTCCTCCCCCTTTTCTACTCTATTTATAATCCTCAGTAAGACAACCCTCGGCATCACAACCATAAAAGACACAGCTTCTATTCACAGCGGATCTTTGCACACACATTTTATGTTATGTTGTTCATTTTGCCCGTTCGTAAGTTATAAGACGTGTTTGTTTACTTCCTATACAATTTTGTTTCTTTCTCTCGGTGTAAGATGTCTCGAAGTGTCCTCAGGTTCTTAGGTGACGAGAGAGCACTGTTTCCATTGTTTAGCTCGATGTAGCCTCCGTGCCATTACACCGTGGCCCCATGGCGAACTAAGGGCATTGTAATTACGTGAAGGCCTCGCGGGTCGCCATTTTAATTTGTAGCGAGGGGCTCGTGTTACACAGTGAGTTGCCATCAGGTGGCTATCAAAAGTACAAAACCTCCCTCAATATATCTTTATTAATATCCCGAACGAGGGGCTCGTTGATATCTTTGGCTGTGTGACCTCGAGATTATTTTATTTGGCGGGAAGTAGAGATCATATTTTATGTGTCGATCATTGCTAACTCGTCTGCATACACAATGCGTGTAGAATGTGTTTGCATGTTGCATATTACCATGCATCCACTCTTTAAAAGCACTGCTATTCAACACAAATGCTGTTTTAAATTCAAAGGCGAACAGGAAATGTCACTTTCAATCATATTTGCAGTTGGGTGTTGCTCTAAAGCAAAAGCGGAATTTTTGATTTTGTTATAACTAGTTCCTATCAGACATATACTCGATATATTAGGAGACTTTGTTTCGACGTTTTGAAATGCTCAGCTGCGCTCCGTGCCTGAGACAAGGTTTAATTCTTGGCCAGGTCACGGTGATTGCAAAAACCAGATGTCAGGTAAGGTTTCAAATCCGATGGACAGGCCCCCAAGATGTGAACATTGGCTGAACCACCAAAAAGCACACAATGCTGACAAAGTTTACGGTTATAATTTTGAAGCAACTGCGTGGGCAGACGCGCCAATCATCATGAAAGGTGCGGGAGGGGGGATCTCTGAGTTTGCCAGGTGAGGGTACAAGGGAGTATCGTGACTTGACACACAATGGTGATTGTTCATCTTCAGACTCTGTCGTGGGTGGCTTTGATGAAGGAGGAATCAACCAATTCAATAGAAAGGAAGGCACAGTGAACTTAAACATATCAGGGGTAATGTTTCAGTTTCATTTTTGGTCTTGCGATGTGCATTTGGAGCTGTCATTTCAATGAGATTTTAAAAACTGACAATTTTAAATTAAAACTCAGCCTTATCTATTTTTAAGAAACCATGTTTTCCATGGTATACCTATTGTCTATACACGGTATAGGAATCGTGCACCAGACTAACAAAAATGTAAGCAAAAAGTGGGGATCGGTTTGGCGTATTGTTGACATATGTTACTTTACGCGTGTGGCTTTAAGTGGCCCGAAGCCTTTTCATATGTAAACTAAAAACGTAGGACAGGTGTGTGGCAAAATATTCTGCCCCGCCCCCTCCCCCTCCATACTGCAAATCGTGTAGAAATTTTGTCTGATAGCACCCACTTTTGAATCAACTTTTCCATGTCAACCGCATGGGGGACACACCGGGCACACAAACTCTTATGACACCTGTCCAAAACCAGCAATCTTAACACTGGTAAATAAGTCAGTGCATGCACCGACCACATTGTGGCGAGCTAATTACATCACATTATTGCCTGATGTTGTACCTAAACTGTAAAAAGAAAAGTCCACATTTTGCACCTTAAATTCCGAAGTGTGCACTGGCAGGTGCTGCAGCTTTACCGACACACACCCTGTTCACAGTCAGGCTGTATACGGTCAACCGTTAGCAAGTTGACGGGGAGGGTGTCACCAGTGATCCCTGTAATCGTTCTTCTCTCGCTTCCAAGCCTAGCCGTCTAAACGGGATCGATGCTGCGTTTGGCATATCTCGATTTCGGGTTCATCCCACGATCGATATAAAGGGTTGAAGTTTAGCATTACGCTGTGTGACCGAGTGTGTGGGCGGGCGGACAGTTTGTTTCGATAGAGTAGACGCTCGTCTACACTAGAATCCTTGTTTCGGACTCGGCTGCTGTTACAGGTCAGATAAAAGAGATCTTCCCGGCTTCCTTGATTTGAGTCGATAAAGCGATATTCCATCCCTTCATTTAGGTAAGGATACGTTGAAATTTCATCAAAATAAAAAACTTAAACTTGTTCACCTCAAACGACAAGTATTAAGGTCATCGTACTGTATTTGTGTGAACTTGGTTTGTATTTTTTCCAAACGTGGAACCGAAAATAAAATTTTGTCAAATTCCAGCAACAGTAAATGAATTAGCAATAGTTAAAATTGATTATTACTTTTTTGACCAATCTCCCTTTCAGTTCCGCCCTTTTATATAAAACATAACAACTTCCCCAACTACATCTTTTAAAGGCATCGTACACATTTGGTAATTACTCAAAACAAATATTAGCTTAAAAACTTACTTGGTAACGAGCAACGG
>JAUELU010000076.1:12456125-12468900 GCA_032357145.1 Evasterias troschelii | reverse complement strand
TGTTGAGCAGCAGCCTTTTTATAGGCTACGACACGTGATCGTTGGCGATTCGCTGCCGCGCTATGCATAAGTTAGACTATCGTTGGGCATAAGTTGTGAATGCCAGAAACACGCTAAGCATTTGTTGGTATAAGTTATATATAAGTTATTGAAACGCTTTATATAAGTTACTATTACGTTATATATACGTCCAACTCGTTATGTATATGCACTAAATTGGAAAAAAACATGGATAGTTCAGCGTATGCGTATGCGTTTTAGAGAAATTTTGATACGTCGGCATACGCTGTCAGGTGTGACAGAGCCATAAGCAGTTTGCAACAGCTAATTCTTTTTTCTCATTTATTTTGTAAAATTAAACCAGGCTTACCAACACGTGTGTCAGCCTGATGCACAACTACATTGTACACATAATAATTGAGAGAAAACGTGGAAGACAGTTTTGTGTAGCAATTGGCTCATTATTGTGACTTGCATCCCGCGCCAGCTAATTGTAACGCGTCTCAAATACACACTGGTGATCACCAAAAAGACTGCGCTTGGTGATGGCGTCATGTGCACAAGGTCTATAACAATGGAGAACAGAACTCAGGGCTCAGTTTCACAAAGCTTTTAGGATTCATCTTTTACATGAGTTGGCTTTATTGCTTTAGTGATTTGTATTGTGACATCACACTTTGCTAAGCTATTAAGATTGGTGCATAACTTACCATCAATCTTAGCTCAAAGTGAAATCAAGATGTGGGCTTAAAATACTCACTAGACCAGAGTCCAGTAATTATTATTGCACTTGGCTACTAAACCAATAACTAAAGTCAAGACCATATTTCACAGGAGCGAAGGTTGATCTTAAGCGCAAATCAACCATAACTGCAAAGCAAAGTGTGATATCACAATACAAATCACAATGATAATACTTGCAACTCGTCTAAAGATGAATCTTAGTAAAGTATTTCTCCAATCACATACTTTTGAAGCTTTAATCATGTATTTTTAAGCCTTAACATTCCAAGCCACATGTATACATAAAAGAACAAAATACGTTAGTCAACATTTCTCTGGTCCAGCGAAAGTTCTGAGCTACAATAATACCTAGTGATAATTTGGGAGGCTAATCATCCAAACTCACAGCTGTGAAGATATAATTGCAAAGGACACAGCTACAATGTGTTTGAGTCACAAGCAGTGCAGAGGGAGGAAAACCTGGAGAAAAACCCTTTTGGCCAAGGAGAGAACCAACCCACAACTCTCATGCTACCCAAACATGCCAAATCCAAGGGTTTCAAGAGATTGAAGGCAGGGAGAGATACCAACCCAACTGCCCACCGATGAGAAGCTAGCCCAATTCCTAAATGTATTACATTTGGTATCAACAGCAATGACAAACCACTACTCATAAATTTGGTGAAGAAAACCATAAAAATCAAACCAACTTTTCATTTAAAAGGCACTAAAATGTCTTTTAAAAAATCATTAAAAATGAGAAAACTATTACACTGTAAATAGACAAAGCACACTTGCATAAAATAGTGGAAGATTTGATAACTTTTATGTAAAAAATGTACACAGAGTATAAAACACTGAACTGAATATCCGTGGTGATACAGTTAAACACAAGTCATTTAATGACAACAGTTATTTTCTTCAGATGCTATCAAAAGCAGACAGAAACTAACAATTGAGAGATTTGCAAAGGAATTATAGAATCCAAACATGATAACAGCATAACAGTACAGAGATGGTTCCATACAGCAGTCCAGCACACTGAATGCTAATATGGAGTAGCAACCAGGACATTTTGTGCCGCATTTGTCTACGTTATACATGTACAAGGGAAATTGTTCACAGCAGTAATTTTAGAGGACCAAATCGGCAATGTTGATTATGAAGTGTACATGTACACGTACCACAGTGACATTGGTTATTGTAAGCGTTCATGACTGGTATCAATCAGCCTGTAACAGATTGTGCAACTCACACATGCATTTTAATATCACTGTCCATTAAAGTGTGCGCTTATGTTTCCATCACAATAAAGCAATGGGAATGCAGTGAGCCTGAAAATGCTTGATTATGAGCGAGACACACATGGTCTACTCTACAATTAATAACACTTCACTGAACACAGGTTTCCGGACTTTGTATTTCTTTTAAAGTAGCACTCTGCACTAATGCTTAAAATAGAAGCTTAGTACCCAGATCTCAGACATTGAGTCAAAGTTCACTGATGTACGAGCGTGGACATGTCCAAGCTTTATTGTTAGTTTGGTGGAGTGACTGTACTACTGTGGTGTGGCACACCAAAACAATGATCGCGTGAGAGCTAGGTGGTGGAATGTTTGTCTGACATACAGGTACATGTAAGTGATGTCACTAGTGCCGAGTGCTATTGATTTTTATAACTCGATATGTCTTCAAAACAACATTATTTGGAACCCCATACTTCTTATTTTTCTTGGGAAATGTAACACAAGTAACTATTGAATTCTAAGTAGGGCTTTAAAAACTTGATCTAGGGGGATGGACCTGGGTACATGCTGGATTAGTGTAAGGGATGTGGCATTATTGGGTATGGGATTTGTTATTTTCCATCCCTGCAGTCAATGTAGGCACATCGACAAATAATAAGGCTGTTAAAGTTTCTTTTAGAAAAGTATGAGCACCTCCTCAGCACCTTTCCAAATGACTTGTCACAAAAGATCATTTATAATGGCATTTTACAAATATTTCACTGAATGTTACACAAGAGACATTTGTTTAAAACAGTGTCTTACACAAAGATTAAAAATGACTATTTTTCCTCATGCATTCTTCCAAGAACTGGTTGCCTGTTACATGTAATTGCCCCATGTGACTAGACCCTAAAACCCCCACAGCCACATCCCCCAAATAAATAGTTTATATTACTTGATTGTAAAATGGTGAAACAAAGACCCGTTTTTGGGGTGTTTTTTTTCCAACTTCACACCAAACGGTCTTTCTTTTAAAACATTTAAAAAGAAAATACTTCAAAAGATTAAACTTCACATGGTATTAAAATCAAGGTGGCAACTTCTTTTTAAGAAAACAAAGCGCTGCGCAGCACATTCACTCCAATATCAACAATTTAACGGCAGTCCAAATGTCCGATCAACCATTACTGAAGAAGTATTAAGTAGTTATAGATGTTTGCTTTATTTCATTTTAAATCTTTTAACATACAAATCTTTTGGGGTTGAACAAAGAAAAGTGTACTAGAATTCAAACCTGAAACCTCTGAATTAATGGGAAAGCGCTGTACCAACTGAGCTATCTAGGCCTAAAGATGGCGGTCTCCCTATTTTGTCAATATCTTTGTTCAGGGTGACATATAAATCTGTGAGCAGGAGCCGTCAACATTAAAAAAACAAAAACAATCATCAGAGACAGGTGCCCTTCAACACTTCTGCTCAAAAAGTGCATACATAAAAATATTTAAAATATTTAAATAATAGAAACGCATGCATACCAGATATGGATTGCTGTTTTGAAACTTAATAGAAAGCTGAAACAGAACTGTACCTTTCAGTCTGGTACCTTTAAAAAACCAAAAACACTCTTGGTATAAAATCAAGCACACCGAAGGTAGCAATTGAGACATGTCTTTTTGAGAGATAGTTTTTTTATCTTAAGATATTTGATATAACATCTATTTCCAATGATGTACCTTTCTTCAACTGAAGTACATTGCATCCACAACCCATTATAGATAAATGCAGTTTTTGCATTGAGTCGTATCACATCACATTGTTAACTAACATGTATGTAGTTATATTATGTTTAAGTATAAACATTGGCAAGTTACCAGGTATGCCATCATACCCAGTGAAATCATTAACTTTAGGCTGAAGGAGTCATGGCAACTTTAACAACACAAGGACAAAGTTCCAAGAGCACACACACTGCGCCATGGCTATGTTAAAGCAATACTTGCATGTGAATTAACATCAACAGAAGTCATCCACAGGTGAACAGTTACAACTTATCATGACAAACAGTTAACGACGTGTTCAGGGGAATTTACAACTATGATGCAAACATGGGTTTTGATAAACAACTCTTGTAAGATTTAAACCCCCCCCCCCCCACAAAAAAAAATAATAAATAATAAATAAAAAAATGCATCTGCAAAAGGTAATTCATAAGCATACTTTTTTATGTACTGATAAATATTATTATAACCTCTTACATACAGTTGACATAAACAAGAACATATACAATGTCTTTAGGTTGCAGCTGACCATTTCTGTATATTAACATTACATTTTATATTACAAGACAGTACAATTACATTACAGTATATAACAGAGTCGACTTTGTTACAAAGCGAAGTACATGTAGATTAGATCATAGTTTCAAAATATTTAACATATGTACAGACCAACAAGCTAAAAAACAAACTCAGTGCTTGACCAGGTAGTTATTTCTTAGGCCATTTTATACTTATCACAATTTAATTGAAATGCTACAAGAAAAATCTTAACATTGGAAATAGCTGGTACCAAATAAACTGTATGATGTATACGTCCAACATTGTCGTCCAGATCACTTCAAAACATATTCTTTGATATCATTACAAAACAAATTCCTGATGAATTGAAAGTTAATAGCATCTTAAGTACAAAATAAACAACAAAATGCAATGCAGATTTCTCTGCTCAACAGTGAAACATGATTAAGGATCTTACGTTGGACCTGTCATCAGTCGATTTCAGACTCATCATGTTTATCTTCATCTTCTGTATCGCTGGAGTACACAACCGCGCTCTAGGATAAGTCATAGGAAAGAAAAGTCAAACCACATCTTAAAATTTACTTGGAAGACAAAATTGACAGAGCATCTCAAAGCCCAATCTCATGGCTCTGCATTAAGCTGTCGGCAACCACTCTCTGCTTCTAGGGTTTGCGTCATATTTCTGTGCTGGCTGTGTAAGTGAAGAGTGCTTAGAAATGTACTGTGCGCAAGCGAAAATTCCATGCTTACTAGTGAAAAAAATATGAATTTTTTTCTGATAACCTGACTTTTCACTTGCAGTAAGCAGAGCCCTGAACCTGAAATTGGGCCCTGATTACAAATTTATTCCCGCTGACCAGTGCTCAACATTACTTTGACCTGACCCAAACAAACAAAGAAGGAGTTGCAAACCATTGTCTTGTGAATTCATTGCTTCAATGATGAATGGAGAGGAACCTAAACCCAATAGAAGTTTGTGAGTCTGACGAGTAAAATCATCCAAAGTCACACAAGTAATTTGTATCTTGCATTGGGTTAACTTTAAAGATTCAAACTTTTGGGGCAATTTAAACAGTATGGGCTACAAACGTTCTAGTGTAAAAGCAAGTTCATGACATTCGGAAATGACTTTTTTCAGGGGGGAACTTTTGGGGAAACGTGGTGGCAAAAGATTCACCACATATCTACTGTTCATGGAACCTCTGCAAATGCTCAGAGCTTTGAAACAATGGACAGTTACCTGGTACGTCTACAGACAAAACAAACGCCCCAGTTTAACTGATTATTTCATTAGCGAAAGTTGCTTTGAAATCTACATGTGAACATTTTTGTTAGGACATCTTCATGCTGCTTTGATACTTCATAGTTCATTTTAACATTCCGACACAAAAAATATTTAGAAATGTTTTAGAGGAGGCTTGGACTGAGGTCAAATCGAACAAGACTTGAAAATCGGCTTTGTTTCCAGAAAAGTCAAAAGATGCTTGTGAAAAGAGTTGGGGTAAAACTTGGGGTAAGTCCAGTACTAGAAGGCACAGACCAGCCATTTTGCAAACTGTTTGTGGATTCATGTGGTTGAAGTCATAGCCATGTGCAGGCCTGATACTCCAACAGTTCCCTTTGAATGACATCAATGGAACTGAACAATTCCATCATTGAGGTGCACTTCTAAGAATGGAGCAAAAGGCCTGTATACAAAATTGCACAACATTTTTCAGATTGAACTTTCAAATTGAAAATATTCTGATCATCAACACATCAACATGGACCATTTCTCTTTTACCCTTTTCAGAATTAAAAAAATCAAAAGGAAAATATAATCAAAAATACAGAACAAATTTTTACTTTAAATTTTTTTTTAAAGTCACTTGATTTAATTCAAAACCTTCCAATGGTCAAAAGTGCCATGAATACATAACAACTGAAAACAATTGTTACAAATTATTTTTAATACAAATATTGACAATTCATAATTGGTTTGCCCTCTCGTCCTTGGTTTTTGTCCAGATTTTTATGTTACTTTTTTTTTTAAGTTGACAATGTTTAACATGCTGTCCAATTTCTTTTTGAAAATTAATAAAAGCTCTTTTTCATACTACAGCAAAAGAATGTTAAATGACAGGTGTTTTTTTTAAGCACTTTTATACTCAGTTTAATTTTCTATCAATCATAAAAGTGCATGTAGATGAAATAAATAAATAAAAGTTTACTGATGAATTTAAAGTGAATCCACTAATGACAATAAGGAACTTGAATGCTTTATTTTGGTAAAACACTGCAAGATTTTCAAGAACTGTATATTGAAGGACAGCTAATATTAAGTACAGCATTGTAAAAATGAAATAAATAAAATGTGTATATGATAAAGGTTAAAGTTAAAGCTTTTCAGGCCTGTACAGCAATTTGAACGTTTCATTTTAGCATTTGTTCTCAAGATTTTCAAGATGTAGGACAGATCAAATTAAAAACTTCTTCAAAACCCCTCCCCTCTGCTTATCATAAATACAACAAAATTCAAAATAAAAATATAAAAACATGTGTACATAGTATTTCTTTTCAAAGGAAAAATCAAAAATATGTATGTTTAACAATCTGATAATCATAAACAAAGAAATATATAAAGATGCATTTTTAATTACATGCTCAAGTAGCCTGTAACTTTAAAAGTTATAATAGTTAAATAAATTAAATAATAATGCACTTTATTTGTCCAGCTTTTTTCATCGAACATCGTGGTGTACAACAAAAAATAAAAAATATCAGAACTCCCTGATTTCTAATTTCTGTTTATCAGTTTATTATCAATGGAATGAAATATTGCCTCGTTTATCAAATCCTGTCAATAGACTGTGCAAGTCTCGCGCGTATCCGAACGAGAAAACATGTCAAACGAACTTGTTTATTTCTTAAATTAAATCTTTATTTTAAATTATATCTCATGACAAATTCTGAAGAACAAAAATAAATCATTACAATTTTATGAAAAGTTATAGCTTTTGAAAAAACAATCACAATAGTGTGTAAATTATTATTGAAAAAAAAATTACAACTCTGGGACAAGGATGCCTATTTAATTTGATGTTAACTTTTTAGAAACCCCTTACGCAGACTCGTGAAGGTCAAACGGGTCTTAAATGGACCTGTATCGCAGTTAAAAGAGGATGCTGACGCCTCAACAACCATATACATTTGTACTACAATGAAAAGGGTTTGCTTTGCAATTACAGCATCTGGCGATTATAATTGCGCATCCAAAACAAGCGTTTACGTAAGTTTTATGATCGGAGGCGAGCACAAAATTCTTAATCTTTTGCAATAACCGGAAGCTGAGGTCAAGTTTAATTCTTGGATTTTCTTTGTTATATTGTTGAATTGGTTTTACTTTCATGAATTGTTATCACTTACTATTACATTCCCAATAACATGTATACTTTTCTAGGTCATAACCTACATTAAACTAAAATAATTGACGAAACAAAATCTTGCCCATGTAAAACTCCATGTGGTTGGGACCACTGTGGTCCCGGAAGTTTGATTACACGCGAGACTTGCACAGTCTATAGAGGGGTAGTGTCAATTTCTTTAAAATTAATAACTTTCTGAGTATCAATCAATTTATGTTGCAATGGCAGCTAGTTGCTTTGACACCTTAAGACAGTCTATAGAACCAACATTTATCATGACAACAAGTTTTTCTGCTATCATCATGAGATATGCTGAAGTGAACTGAAAAAAGCATTTTTCTTCATCTTCAAATTGTGCCTACTGAAATGTTGTTTTTCCCCTGAGTGTTGGATAAAATACTGTATTCGGAAGAGAGTAAACACAAGGACCAAGTAGATTAAGACTTGTTGATAATTATCAGGTCTTACCCATCCTCCTTGACTGTCCAGCCAGGCAGCAAAGCGGTCCCCAATGTAGCGCAAGCTATTCTCCTTTATGTCTGTCGCCCTGGACCCGTAGTGCTGTGCGATCTTCATCGCCAGCTTGGTGAATTTGAAGACCAGGGCCAGCTGCTCCATGCTATTGTCCTGGCCAATCAGGGACTGCATGGTGTCCCGAAAGACGGAGTAGGTGTGGTCACGAACCACCGACAGGAGGGACTGTGGCGAAAAGGGGTGGAGTTGTTGGTTGTGGCGCTATATTTTTTTTTTACATTATGTGGAGGGGTGAGGTGGCATGTAAAGGAATATAATAGGATTGGGAGGCAATTGGGAGGCAATTGGGAGGCGATGGTTGGGTATTTACGAAATTAACAAATAACGAAAATGAACAACGAATTGAAGAAAAGAAAAATGAAAGGTGTCCAAAATGGGGGTTCAGGATGAATAATTAAATAATTAAACAGCAGTTTAAAAACATAAAAATAACACCAGCACAAAGGGAGGATTGAAAAGGGGGTGGAAGGATGAAGGGTGATAAATAATAATGTAACACATTGTTATGGGATTATGTGAAGATTTGCAAATTAAACAAAACAAAATTAATGGAGCAAGAAAATACCGCAGAATGGTTATAAAGGAGATAGAAATGGAGAGAAAAATGGGAAAGAGTCGTGTTAATATGCATCATGTTGATCAACTTGAGCACAGGAGTTGGGGGTCAGGGGGTCAGTTATATACAAATGTTCTGCAGTGTAAACACAAAATGTTTGATGTTTCTTGGCCATGGCTGAGGTTTGCCCATGCAGTAGGCCTAACATTTTCCAGAAGCAGATCATGTCATCTTGTTTATGCGTTCCAGGGCATTTCCTGACAGGCAAGGTATGACATTATTGATATAGGAAATATTACATGAAATGCATTGTAGTTTTAACATAAACTCAAGTCTTTGTAAAATAAATACATAACAGCTGAAGCAATTCCGAGATGTGCCCCGTTTCTCAAATCAGATGTTGATAAAAAGTACACCCACAGTATCTAGAAAATGTTAAATCTTGTTTTTTTTTGTTTTTTTGTGGCTCTTAAATCAAGCCTCTTGAACATGTTGAAGCTGCCCAGTTTTCTTCAAAGAAATGTCAAATAATTAGAAAACACAACTCTGAAGGGTCGGGTGGAATGTTGTTTTATACTACATGTACAGTATATCCCAAATGCACAATCGTGTAATTCACTGGAAGAAATTCTCATCGGTCATGATTAAACTGCAGTTTGTACTTTTGGTCCTACAGTAGTGAGACATACTGGAGCACAAACCTATTTAAAGTAATAAACTGAATATTTCTCAGCCTGGTCATAACCGTTCAACAGAGGGCGCTGTTGTAAGTTGCACTTAACAGCACAAATGAATGATTCCACCCTTGATTTGCAGAGGAAACATATTCAACTGTGTGTGACAAATCTTGCAGCAAAAACTATTTCTCTGAAAGTATTTTCACAAGAAGGGGACGAGGAATTTAAAAGTTTTGGAAATGAGGTCCTTCCGTCATAGAATGACAATCCAGTTCTGGTGTCAATTCAATTAAATTTGAAGAGACAAAGTTAATGAAACCTAACACAAGAAGATTTAACTCTGATGTACAGAACAAATTGTTAAATTTTTAACATACCAAAGACTGTGAACCAAAATCCACAACCAGAGGTAAACTGATTTGTTTCTTAACCCTTTAGAGACCATTCCTTTCTGTACAACCATCACCATGTTGATTTTTTAACACAATTTTTGTTGTTGCTATGGAAAACATAGGAAAATGTCAATTCAGATCGTCCGTTATACTTTCACATTTTTGTTTGAGTGGAAATGAGTTCTTACAGCCGTTTGTGGCAGCTACATTTGGGCATTTTTGTACAAGCCGATGCATTTCTGGCCACTATGGTTTCTAAAGGGTTAACTACATTACTTGTATACATGTTTACTTGAACAATGGGAGACTTTTGGGACACTACATGTAGGTGGCAGCAGACTGTACGGGTAAATTTAATATTCCCAGAAATGTTCACAGGCTCATAACCATTTACTAAACCTTACCAGGTATTAACCCAATTCACTGTAGTCAAAATAGTCTTGGTTGCATCATTTTGGGAGTATGTCCCTTTGTAATTGTAGTGCGGATTTTAGACAACACAGCATTTACACGTTTTCCGGTGTCATAGGGAAATCTGTCCCCCCGAGATTCTGTCCCCCATATGGGAAATTAACGTGGGCTGGAGAGGGATGATTCAAAAGAGGGCGCTATCAAAACTAGTTTGTACACAATTCTCCATATGGGGGGACAGAATCTCTGGGGGGACAGAATCTCTGGGAGGACAGAATCTCTGTCCACACCGGCACATATGCGTGACACTTGTGATGTGCGAGCAAAGGGTCAATATGCAGGAAATGATTTCGTCCAGCAAATTTGCACAGCAATAATTTACACTAAAAGTTTTATGCACACTGAATGTTATTATCGAGCACCAAAGGGTGATTTTTGTGCACAAACTGATCACTTTATGTAGCAGATTTCATTCTTTGATGTACATGTAAGCCTACTGCCATCTAGTGTTTCAATGTCACCCATTGATCAATGAAGATCAGATTCCATTACTGTTAAGAAAGATGACACCAAGCCAACCTTGTAGATCCTTCTCACAGTTCAGCCATCTTATATCATCTCACACTCAAATTCAATTTCAAACCAAGGCTGGAAGTGTGGAATAGTCAAGTCTGAACCCTTTAGTTCATTGAAATGGGTAAACATTTATGATTGCTAATATGCTAATGCACACAGGAAACTAGACATAGAAAATGATGAAAGGTCTAGAGAGGCCTCATCATAATAACGCATTAACAGTCGGTGTTCTACTCTGCTGTTTCTACTACTGTGAAAGCTGTTAATATGCTCTATTTTAATGTACAGTAAATGTTAAGTGCGAGTTAGTCATCAATCAGGAGTCCCTACTTTAAAACTCTACCCTACCAAACTGTATCCTGTAATTGCCATCTGAGTGATTTACAAAGAGTAAGGGGTCAACAGGAGCACTGCTGACAACTAGCTCTTTCCATTTTCTATCGTCATTAAAAAACTGCCTTATTACATGTGTATTAAATGTTAACATTTTTGAACTGCCATTTAAGATCTACATCCAATCTTGACTGTTGCTAGGGAACTGTGCACGATCAGCTCTCATTCACTCAACCCCAAAATAGAGAGGAAACAAATGGACCACTTCCAATTGACAGAGGAAACTGTACACAGATGCACACTTTGCGAAAAACCGCCAGGTGTTGATAAAGGGTATTCAGTAATCCCTGGTTTTTTTCCCAGTCTTGTGCTATGTCTTGGCAGATTTCACAAAGTGCTACGATTCATCTTTTTTGACATCACATTTTGCTTGAGCTTAGCATAGATTTGTTGATTTACCCATGAGGGCCCAACTTCATAAAGCCTGTGAGCACAAAACTTGCTAAGCATGGAAAAAATAGCTTAGCAGAAACAGGGATTACCAACCAAAAAGCCCTAAGTTTACATTTTTGCAACTGGTATCTCACTAACTTTTTTGCAAAGCAAAGACATTTTCAAAGCAGTATTTTCTGCTGAACAGCTATATGAAATTTGGCACAGGGACTGATTTCATGGCTCTGCTTACTGTAATTAAAAAATCAGCCCTTAAAGCAGTAGAAAGATCCATGCTTAATGTATGCATATCCCACAGGCTAGAAAGGAATGTTTGCTTCTGCCAGCACGCAAGTGCATGCTACTAATCGTTCTTCACTCAGATAGCTAGAACAGAAGTTTGATACTAACCCTATAAGTATAAGCGGACTGCGGAGAGTGGTGACCATAAGCGCAGAATTCCGCATTAAGCAAAGCCATGACATTGAGTTAAGAAGATGAATCTTAAAGCTTTGTGAATCAGCCCCAGAACAAAATGAACAATGGATCACCGACTGGTAAACATAGCATTTCAAGAGTCAAGCAGTGACTTTGGCTGTTCAAACAGCTACTGTACATCCCTGCAACATGTGCGGAGTTAGAGAAGTTTACAGACACAGGCGGAGCAAAGGTCAATCATTCTTTGTATGGTACATGTGTACACAATTTGACCAGTCGATGATGTAGTATGAGAATTAACAAGGCTTAGGTTGGTGTTTAACGGAAACATCTACCATAACCTCAACAGCGGCACAACAGGTGTGGATCCAAGGGAGGGGAGGGGAGGCAATGCTCTAAACAAACATTATTTTATTTTTTCCTTTTAAACTGTCTTTTTTTCTTTTGTATACTTAAAAAAATAAGTACATGTATACCTAATCTCACTAGAACTGTGGAACAAATGTCTTTCTTTTTTGGGGGAGAGGTATCCATGCCTGCATATGTGCCATTTATCCCACAACCATTAATCTACAAAGATTTGTGCATCATTCAATCCAGTCTCCCGGAAAAAATCATGAGTGAACAACATCAGTAGCTAAAAACACAGTGAGAAATGGAAGCACAGAGGTTTAAAGGGGGACTCTAGGGTCAAATTCAGTTTTGTGATGCACTCATTTCCCAACTGATAGTCCTCATAAGAGTGGGAAAACTATTACATGTCTCTAGCC
>JAUELU010000076.1:12429810-12447498 GCA_032357145.1 Evasterias troschelii | reverse complement strand
ATGTACAGGTACAACACACATGAAGTTTCTGACATTAATTGACGATGATTGAGAGGTGTGGTATCTCTGTGTTTTGAACAGTATGCTCAGCTTATCTTCAGGAGAAAATTGAAACTAAAGAACACACCAACTCTTCCCACAGCCAAAATTTCTCCCCCAAAAAGTTATAGTTGATTCCAAATGATGACATCAGATGTATTTACCAGCACCCATGAACATTTGACCAAATTTACCAAATAAACTACTTACATGTAGTACAATACAGAGAACTAGTTGTCCTTGCTATGGTTTGGGCCAGGGCATACTCTACATGCACACAAACTTACAAGTGTACATGTAGTCATAGTGTACAACTGTACATTAAAAACACAGCCATACCTCCATGGTTAACCTAAACAAACTATGTATAATTGTTTACATACACATATGGATGTCACGAATGCATTGAAGCTGTTGGTCTTTACTCAGTGGTATAATGTAAGTGTAGATTATAAAATCCTCACAGCCAGGGTTGACTACATGTACGTCCTCCCTAAACACAAGTTAATACACTGCTCTCTGTCACTCTCCACTTATCACAGCAAATTGTGTTCCACTGTATATATTCAGATTAAGACAGTTTAATACAAGAGTACAGTATGTCCGAAAACTGAACATTCATCCAAGGATCCTATTTCACCGGAATGGATTACACCATCCCAGATGCCTGTGCACACTCTACATGAACAACTTGTACACAGTGCATGCACTCCAGGATCTTACGTCTTATCGAGAAAGAGGAAAAAATACACTCCACAGGCCCCGCATCCTGAAGAGATAGGAGGAGAATGAAGAGAAGGGATGAGTCATCTTTGATGATCAGCTGGGGCAATCTCCTCTATAAGCCTTGACTAGTCGCTGAATTTCATTCCCCGGCCCTCGATCTCTTTCTCTCTCTGTTTGCAGTGTTTATGCATCACTGACATTTGAGAACTAAAAATAGTTTAGTCCTGTTCAGTGATCAGATGTTTGTGCACAGAGAGAGGGAAAGGGGGGGGGCTGTGGTTTTCCATTGTGCTTTTAGCAATTAACGTCAGACATTCTTAAGGTTAATGTTTGATAAAAAACAAGAGTTCTCAAAAAATGGTTGACTTTGAAGGATTACGAATTACTTTAAATTAATAATTGAACACTAACACCGGTGTACATTTATTTTTTTTTAAACAAAACTTGTTTACATTTTGTTTCATGCCAAGCGGTATTTTGTGAAATGTCTCTGAGCATAAAGATTAAAAGGAGATCAAGCTGAGAATGATTCATGTAAAAGAAGATGTTTTACAAACATAGAACAGAGATGGTAAGAGTTCTACTGTACAATAACAGATTGGATGACAGTCAAAATGTTACAAAGGCAAACAAGCAATCCTAAAATAATAATACTTTATTTGTTTATATTGTGGAAGTTGCATAGTAAAACATTTCAGATGCAATGGTAAAATTTAAGACTTTTGAAAATTTAGAATGCTAAGTATTTCATAGTGTTGTACAGATCCTATACATGATGTGTATTATTTATTTTACAATGAAGCCGGAAGGGGTGAGATTAACTGCTGACAAAAAGGTCTGAAACTAGGATCTATATTTAGGGAGGTATATTGAAATGATGGCGTTTCAACTCTTTTGGAACCCCTTGAGTTGTAGATTTTAAAGCAACTCCCAGGAACAGCATCCTCGGGAAAGTAGTAGATTACAGAGCTTGAAATCTTTACATCTCAAGAATATAAAATCTGTTTGTTTTTTAACCAAATAAACCTTTAAAAATATCTGAATTCAGATCAAGGGCTGAAATTTCTCATCCCAAATAATGAAATACTTTGATAGCAGCAAACAATATGTCAAATCTTTTGGAACAAATTCAGGTTTGAAGATGACACACATCCTTTGAAATTGTAAGCATTTTGATCTCCCTTTGTTGTCATTGTTCATTTCCTCCAATCAGTACAATGCTGGGACCATCAAGGTGAATTGTACAATAAGCTTTTGGAGTGTTTTATTGCCAACGGGTAATAACAATCACTTGAAAAGTGGAAGCTACCAAGAAGTGATGTAAGCGCTTGGAGGACTTCGTAGTAAATCATGTATCTTTTCCACTGATTAACAGTTGAAAACTTTGAATCATGTCCAAAAGATATACATACAATGTAGAATGATGAGGTGACTCTAGTGTATAGATGGTTCACGCTTGTGGAGGTTCAATGACCTAACTGTCCAATGAGTTGCAACTGATACAATCATGTAGTGTCTACAAAAGGAATACTCCACAAAATGCAAAGTCACACATTGTGCATTATACCACATATATGATGTACATGTACATGTGCTGCAATATTATGTAGTTTTTGTATTCAATGTTTGAATGTACAGTGTGTTGTACATACATCACTAAACTGACCAAAATGTGCATTGTAAAATGTCAATAAATGATTCCTGGGAAGGCCAATCAGGCCTTACACTTCAACATGTTCAAAGGGAGGCACAGAGGCAATTGATGGCCCCCATGCCCCTACATACATGTAGTCATCATTGTCTCTGTACTCCTCGAAACAATCTAGTACAATGTAAAAACTGTCCTCATTGATGTGCCTTTCACAGCCTTGCCCTTACCAGACTGAAGTACATGTTGTATGCCAGCCTAGGCTACTTGCCCCTACCATGTGCATGGCACAGGTCTGTAATTTCACCTTTGATTGATGGGAACAGGCCATTTTCATTTTGAAAAGGGCATTTCCATTAAGAAACCTTTTCACTCATGCCCTTTGTGCACATTATACATGTATCTAGATACACTATGTAGGCTACATAAAATGTATAGTAAAAACCTTTTCACACGACGTACAAAAAAAAAACATTCCTTGCGAAATTTTCTCAATGTTTGTAAAATATTACAAAATGAGCTTTGTGTGAAAGGACAGCAGTTTTTACATGTTTTTTACATGTTCTAAATTCCTTGCAAAATTTTCTCAAACATTGTAAAATTTTGTAGTACATGTAGTTACCTGGCGTCGTGTGAAAGCTTGTGAACGAGCTGAAGTGTGAGCTTTGAAGTAAACAATCCCCGCTGCTCATAAATTTCATCGCAAGGAATCTAGGTTTTGGGGGGGATCGTGTGAAAAGGGCTTAAGTTTACAAATGTATGTAATCATCCTCAGCTAACATCTTTAGTCTACACACCATCAATTTATGTTGTTTTCAAGAAGGGAAAACACCCAATGGTTACAAAATGAGAATATACATACACATATGTAATCACAAAAGTCCCCCCTTCCAACCTGTACACATTCCGTGCCTGGGGTTCCCAGAAATCATGAATAATGCAAACCCTCATCAGTAGACGTTTAATTGTCTATGGGATGAGGCTAGCCTCTGTTAATGCAATTATTACAAACCAGACCTGTCTACATGTATTGCTAATGTTAAAGGTCGTTACAAAGTGATCCATGGCTTGGGTAAACAATACCGAAAGGTAGTTCACAATCATGTATCCATGGGTGTAGAAATAAAAGAAAAACCAACCACAGAACAAAGTACACAACATGGACTAATGATAGTGTAAAAAAGAAAACTAAGCTACATGTACAGGTGGTGTTAAACAATTAAGAACAAGTACATGTACATGTACTTGGTAATTTCCACCTGGATTTCTGGGGAAAAATGAAGGAAATAGAAAGGAAATAGCATTTGAAAACCTCATAAATCACCACTGCATATTGCCACAATTATGGCATACATTTACTTATCCATTGATAAAACCTATTAAAGTATATACAATACATTGCAAAGTGAGGACTTTCAAACAAAAGAAACATAAGGTCCAGGGTTCTGCCCAGGATTTGTTGAGTGCTGGAATTTTGTTTTCCCTAGTACAGTCAAGTCAATTTCCTTTCAACAGTGTTCAATCGTGTGCGGAGTGGTTACACACGTGCGCCCTGCAGCTGTGCCTTAAATGTAGGCCCTCAGTGCGCGCACGCCTTTACCGCCATGGTAAAAATAATTACAGCATCTATAGCATGGTGTTTACTCTGCAGTTCATTTCTGTTGTATTAAACGCTATAGAATAGGGTTCGCAACATGATGAAACTGGTATCTTCCAAGCGTAAAGCTATCAGCGTGACTGGAAACCATTGCAAAATCAATGCAGGTTTTGTAAGTTGGATATATTGTACATCGTACAGGCGGGAGGAATGCTCGATCCTGGATCATTAAAATAGACTCAAACCAAAGAAGTAGGCATCTCGAAACTTTGGATAAAACTGTTTACTGGTAAATAATTTGATTTACACGTTGTTCAAAATATTTTTAAGGAAATGGGGGGAAAAAGAGGGAAAATGTGTGGTGGTTGGAAAAAGGAAAAATTCTGCGAGTGCCGGTCGGGGAATCATGAGTGCCGGTCGGGTTTTCCAGCACCGACCACCGTGGGCAGAACCCTGAAGGTCCAAGAATGCTATTACAAAGAAAAACAATAGGGTCCACTATTGTCAGGACAAAAGAGTTGAACAAGAGGAGTCCTCGATTGGTGGGCAGGCATTACATGTACGGATTGGTTGGCAGGCATTACATGTACGGATTGGTTGGCAGGCATTACATGTACGTATATGTGTGTGTTTTCAAATAAAACCAATTCTGATTAAGTCACAAACATCATATCTTATTGCACCCATCACTACCACAGACATCTTTAGAACAGCATTCATTTCAATCATTCAATATGGGAGAGAGAAAAAATTGGCTGCGACATAATAAAAGTTAATGATTAACCTGTTTACATGTAACTTGTTCATAATCAGAGTGGGGGGGGGGGGGGGTGGGGGTTCCCAAAAATGAGATGCCTACATGTGTATGGTACAGGTTGGTATTTCTATCTCCATGGTTGATTGGTGTTTACAGGATGATGAATTAATTAATTCCTCCCAAGTATAGTATTATTACACAAGCGCAATACAGACAAATGTAGGGCTTCTGTATCCCATATCCAATGAAAACGAAGGCCGAGTTGGATATTGGATGCAGACGTGATATAATTTTCAATATTTCACAAGCGTGCATGTGATAACAAGTTCATCTTCAAGCAAACTTGAAGCAGCTTAAATCAGCTTAATGTGCAGGTTGCCACTGGAATGTGCAATTTTTGTCTTAAAGTAGCACACTCTTATTGCAATGGATCGGCCAATCAAAATCGAGGGTTCCAATTTGTTTGAAAATAATTATTTATTTGTTTAATACTTTCAATATCATTTTTACATGTACCAGCAACATTCATTTCCGATATGACAAAATTATTATGTAAATAAACAAAGAATCATAATAAGTACAACCTTTTCTAGACCGTTTCATTTAAAGCTCAAGTGATGAGTCACTACACTAGTGAACTACGATGTACATTTTCAACAGAATGGTCTCCAAGACCCATACATGGGCGAAACCCTGCAAGTTGTTTGGGTGTTTAAACTCTTTGTTTTGCCCATGTTGAAATGATTCCTCTACAAACCCAGGTCAATGCAGGTGCAGATATTGTGAGTCATTATTGGGGAATTTTATAGTTCTGTGGTTGGGAGAAATACCAGCCTCATTTGCACACAATGCAATGCTCCTGACTTGGTGTCAACATCCTCAGCCAACAATAATTTACATAACAACAGATGGTTACCCTGGTTGGTTGGGTATGGCTGATCTGTTAATTGATTCGGTTAACTGCAGACTGTATACCAAGAGTATGGGAAATTAAGAAGCTCTGGGGATAATACATGTTAGTGTTGTCACAACTACCCTAATACTTGCCAAAGGCTATAAACACCCATGATGTCATTCTGTTTAATTGACTTGAGTATTGCATGACAGTGAACAAAAACATGTTTTGTATGGTTGGTTGTGCTCAAGGGGATAGATGCTGGTTATAATTTAATTGGTAATCATCAACAATGCTTGAATTTGAAGATCACTGATTCTTTTCTCAGGGTTTTCCCAATGCATAAGTTTGCATATAATATCAGGGCGATTTGCGTGAATCCCCCCCAAATTAAATAACTTGGTTTTTTGGGGGTTTTTTTCTGTAGACAAATTTGCAAAAGTCATAAACCGTTTAGAATGGCCTGGATTGCACAGAAGGGTCTTTAAAACCAAAGACAAACACCAAAGACAAAATATTCAGAGGACTTTGTCAATTCAGCATGTAGGCCTATAGCGGCCAACTTCAATAATTGGGGTTCAGCATGACACTGCTTTTTACAGCGTTCCTTGCAGTCTAAATGTGTATGCATGCCATGACATTACTACACGTATTTTTCTTTTTCCTGTCATTAACCATTTCTCCAAGACGAGTTCAGCCCACAAGTAATGGACACAATTTATTTCATTCGCATTTTGATCAAATGACAGAGCTACTATTAAAAATTCTACTTACACAATTTCAAAAGATTTGTCACTCCTTACTAATAGTTAATAGTAATTCTGTCAAAACAACGCTGCCAGCAGTTGCTTTACTGTCCACTGTCCAACTTCTGCTATAAAAGTAAACTTTTCACTCACCAACATGCCCAGGCATTACAGTATATCACAATAGACTACCTCAATGCTGCCATGGTGAATTACAATCAGTTCTAATTTCAGGGTTTACAAAAATATGGGGGAGTTCCCCTGGCCTTGAATAAGCAGACCTCAGCCCCTTCAGGGTGATTACAAAAGGCACCCACTTCCATTCCAGATTATGATGATGTCATCAGTGATTCATGGATTAGACTGGCTGTCCCACACTGTTTACAGACAGTGCTGTATAACTGGCACATCACACTGCTGACCCATGACCTGTGCATTCTCTGCGAACAGCATTCATCCCAAAATAGGACCATGGCCAGGATGGGCTTATGAATATGAACAACTTGTTGTTTTCAAACAAAATGGACTGATCCATCACAACTGGCTTTGGAGGGGGGAAGGGGGCAACTTGAAAGTAGGGGAAAATTTACAGCACAAATAAAAGGTAAAAAAGCATTTCCACACACACACAGAAAAGAATGTTTTACAAACTAGTAATTAATCACAAGTGAGACATTTGAAAACAGTTTTGAAATGTGCTTGAAAGAATACACACACTAGGGCCCCATATTACTATTATTAGGTATACACAAACACATGCTATCATTATCAATAAGGGACCATTGCAGATACAACAACTTCTGATCCTAAATGGTTCTCTCTGCAGTGTCATATTTGTTTCATGTAGTTCTTGAAATCTATACTGTAAAGATGTATTCTTTGTATCAATCTGTTAAATGACTGACATTGTCATTTATTTTGATACTGTGGAAAACATGATGAATCTTGAACTTTAAACACCCTTTTACGTTTGTCACATTATCCTACTCTTATATAGTTACCATCATTTAGGGTAAGAAGAGGGTGTCAATGTGTACAATACACTACATAAAATATTACAAAATCTGTAAACCACATTTGTTGTGCTACTGTTTCTTGGTTTTACCATACTATTTTTACCCTTGCACAGTGCTAAGGACCAGGTGTTTTATGAGCATGCTTTCAGAGTCTGGGGCAAAAGAAAATCTAACTTAGGCAACTCAGGTGGGATTACATGACTTTAAAATAAATATAACTATGATTGGCATTTGGTAAAAACATAAGCAGGCCTCAAAATTACTGACAGCACCGACTGTAACCATCGGTGCCCTCGATGCCATTGCCGCAATGCCCTCGACAGCACCCAGAATTCACGGCAATATATTGCCGTGCCCTTTTTCTCCAACTGATGATGCTATGGTGCTATGATGCTATGATACATGTAGGTTAATGACCAAGCCTCTAATATCAAACACAATAGAGCTCACTAATTTATTGTACAAGGCATGATTGATTCACAAGGCATACATGTAGGCCTACAGCTATTCCAAGTACAAAAATACAAGAGTTACATAACTAGGGGGGGGGGGGTGAGAGGAGAGACTGCATAATGAAGCAACAGACAGATTTTACCTTTGATATGATAACCAGCTCATTTACTTTACATGCAACTGCTCACAATTTTACATGTAGGGCCTATCTGTTAAAAACTCATACATGTACCTTGCAGTCCTATAGAACATGTGACCTGTGACAACACATGTTTACAAAAGAGCCACAGAGCCTGAACTTCCAGCAAACACGGGTTTGTACGTAGCTCAATGGAAGAATACAACAAATCTTATGTTTTAAGGAGATTGCACTGTCTGATTTGTCTCAACTGTTGATATATAGAAAGGGGAACATCTCACAAGCTGTACAGCTGTTGGTTTTGTAACTCTTGAATTAATGTGAAAATTATGGAAATAATTTCCAAGGGTCAGGAAATGCGTTAGAATGTACAGGTCACCATTTCTGTAAACAAAGGTAACATGGTATTTTAGCCTTTGTGAAATACTCTCCTAGGGTCGAAACGTGAGACCATTAGCAACTGTTTTTGCATACCATGTTATTTTGGTTGGTGAAAAGTTTCTACAACAGCTAATTTCTATTTTCTTATTCCTAACTTTGATCCCAATCATCTACATTTACTTCCTTCTACTCCATCAACGGTACATTTGCAAAACGCTAACACTCCCGAAAATGGCTAACGGGCCACGGTTCTCCCTTTTTCTAGACCAGAACCTCCTACACAGCACTACAGTATGCATCACCAGAAATATGGACTATTTCTTTCTCCCTGTAATGACTGCTTTATCGCTTTCAAGAAAAACTTGAATGCTCTATTAAAGGAGATTTTGTGAAAATCCTGAGAAATCACGGCCAACTGTGGTTAGCCCACAGGATAATTCTCCAGGGAATTTTCTTCCACCTTTAAAACTGGAACTTCCTTCCTTGACTTCTGTAAATTCCACATGGGGTTTCTTGGCTAGTATAGTGATTAAGTTCGCTTTTCAGAGAATCCTTGGCTTCACAACCAGAATTAATAAATCAAAGAAATTAATAAATGAACAAATAAATGGCCTCCGTGTAATTCCAGGCCTGAGAACCTACACTGCAATGTAAATAATTTGTTTTCTTTTTTAAATTCTGGACTATCATTAAACTGTGCATCTTTTTCTGCACAAAAAAAGTCAACCAATTTAGCACAATGCAAGTTTACACCGAAGTGTCTGACTTTTGACATCAAACCTCAATAACTACCCTTTAACATTCCACTTTATTAATGTTTTCTATTTTAGAATTGCCAGATGGACTTACCGTTGCTCTAACAAATACACCCAGCAAACATATTCCTGCAGCACTTGCAGCTCTTTCTCTATTTAACCATGTGGACTGAGAATAAATCACATAGAGTAATGTATCTCACAACCACCCGTCCAGTGATCAGGTTGTCAGATTGGCCTGCAGTCAAATTAACCATGCCAGAGTACATGGGGATTTTCCAAGTGAATTCTAAGTAGCTTTCATGTTGTCAAATGGCGGGGAGCTGTTGGCCTACTTGCGCGGGTTGGATATCAGCCTACGGGGCAGGCATGGACTGTACTGACTACATGTACGTGCACAGTGTGAGCAGGCTGCACTGTGTGCTTACACTACAGTGCATTATGTCACCACCAAGCGCAATCATTTACATGGTGATGAAGGCACACAAACATGCTGAGTACTAGTACTATGACTGATGAACACAAATGTAACACTCATTTTTAATGCATTGTTAGTCCGTACAACAAATGAGTGCATGCTAAAAATAACAAAAAATACAATTTCAACTAGTCAACCTTCAATGGAAAATTACAATTAACCACATAAACAGCTTGGGTTTCCAATAAAAATCTAATGACAGCAGGGCTTGAAATTAACACTGGACTGACTGCAGGTCAGAGGCCAATGAATTCAGTTTTGAGCCAGTAAAATCATTAGACTGACAAGTTCGGCGGTCTTGTGTTTTTCGTTAAATAACAATACCTCATAATAGTGCCAAAAATTAAAAAGATGCTCAAATGATTACTCTTACTAGTCTAATAAATAAATTTAAATTCTGTTGAGTATTGTAGGATACTTAGGGCCTACCCTTACTATGACAAATGAGTACACATTAACCTGCCTAGAAAGTTTTTAAATCATTTTGAGTCTGGACGCGTGAACAAAAAAACTAATTGTGAACTACAAGTCCTGTGGACTTTTCCCCTTAATTTGAGTCCTGGATGGATTTACAAATTTTGAGTCATAAATTTTTAAGTTTGCTGTTAAACAATGTAGAACCTTATACAGCTCTATGGTAAACACATGATGTTAAATTTTAACTTCACAGTCTAAAACATTTCACTTCCATTTCTTTGTACATGACATTTATTTTACAAAAAAATACTCACATGCATGTATAATCCTTGCTCTATGGTTCAATCAACAGGCACTTTTTAGCAAAGTATTTAATCCATCTTGTCTTTAGAAGCCCTTCAAGTAAAATGGTAAACTCATCCAATGACACCCTCTGTTTATATGTGTCACATCAACGCACGCTGTTTCTATTTCCCAACCTCTGCATGGCGTGTATCAGTATACAAAAGTAAACACAACACCAAATGTAGCCGCCCACGTCAATCTATATGACTGTACATGTTTAGATCACATTACAATCCCTTCACATTATGGTGGAACACAAAAGGGGGCCACGCGCACTGGATGTCCCACCAGGTCCACAGTTCAACAACCACCGTGACTAAACGCTGTGGGTTCAATTCTGTTTCCTGACCTTGGAGTGAACCCAACTCCTTTATTCTTGGAAACAAATTACACATGTCAGATAGATGGATGTAAGGAACAGATCAATAATCTTCTTCTGATATTTCTTATAGTAAATGCACATAGTACTAATGCACTGTAAAGTGGTTGCACATGTGTTTCTCTGAAAACTTCATTGTTATGTTAAACACCTTTTTTAGTTTAGTAATTTCTAGTGATGACAGTTGTGTGCAATTGTTATAGGATTTATGTTATCCTTTTAAGGAAATGTGATGGCTCTTCAAAAGGCCTAAGTTCTATTCTTCTTCTCCAATTTGAATCGTGTTTCTTCTTTTTCTCTTTAGCCACAATCTAAGCTGCACTTTTTCCGATGTAGATGGACAACATGTTAGCATTCAATTTAACTTGCTTTGTACAATTCAGTGTTTTACAATGATCTATTAATTGTTTTACAATTATCTTTATAAATTATAAATTTAAGTGCTCATAAATACCCTGTACCAAACTATGAAGTTTTAGGCAGGTTGGGATATAAGCCACATTTGTGTAGTATAAAAGCACAACAGTGCAAAACAGTGGCCACATAATAAAATTTACAAACAATTTAAAACATTAGTCTAGAATGTGCACTTAAAAATTGTATTTTGACTTTTGGATGATGATGAGCACATCTGCAATGAATTTCTAACCCATGGGCAAGAGCCTTGTAGGTCATGCATGGAGTAAGAGTTTGGCTTAAAAGTCTGTAGCCTTTTGGTCTGACCTACAAATGTACATGGATGTATGGTCTAACCTACAAAGATGGAGGTACCAGTTGTGGGACTGCATGCATTATGAACTACTTATTTTTCCCAACATAATTTGAACCAAGTGAAATTCCACAGGAATAAAACCCGAACAAACATAATTTGGAAGGTCATGAGCTGTGATTGAGAAGTGAAGCAACCAAAACAATGTAATTTTGTTTGAGCGTTGCTCCAAAACTCATGGAAGGAGTGAAAAGCACAATTGTCTGTGCTATTTCTAGACATGTACCGTAATTTCCTGCGGATAAGACACTCGGCACATAAGGCACAGTACCTCAAATTACCAAAATAAGATTCAAGGGTTATCAGATAGGCGCCCCACCACATAAGGCGCAATATATCTTTCACAATAAACACACTCGCAAAGTCCCACTGCTGGTACATGTACATGTACGTACATGTACATCAACACATACAGGGGTCATTGTGATGATACAAGCACACTTACCATGCTTACAATAACACTAAGGGATCATAATCTTATAATCACGAAGACGAGTAAAACATTGAGTATTTTTTCAAATGTTCGTGTTGAAGATTTTTCTAACCATAGCTTTACAGTTTTTCTTTCTACACAACGAGCGCGCGCAGATAAACGTTTTCCCATTGTTTCCCAATGAATTGGCTGCTAGTGTTCGCTATCTCGCTTTTTTGAATACTACAATATATGCAAGAACCAACGAACAGGGTGCTTTTGTAATAATGCTTTCACATTAGTAACGTACTGTATGCACTCTGTTGGCGAATTCACGATACCATATAAAACGACTTGTTTAATAAAGACTAGTATATGTACCTGTCATGTGATATAGCGGTGTACCATGTGCAGCATTGATTGTCGCTCTTTTGTGAGGGTATTGTTATTATTATTGGGGTCAGCAGCATGGCCAGTGACATCATTCTTCTGTAAGTTTCGTCAACAATTTTAAAGGTGTACATGTAGGTTTTATTTTAAGAAAAATCAGATAAGGCGCATCGGAAGATAAGACGCAGTGACCCTTTTTTCCTTTTGAAAGTCAGATAATAAGATGCAGGAAATTAAGGTAAATTCATTTACATGAGTGCCATACTTAACACAATGATAACTCAACACCCAAACTGTTAGACTATGATTGTGGTGTTCATGAACTGATCTCACACAATCAACTAACTAAAGTACTATGTCCTCAGTCCCCCAACAGAATCAAACAAATCATGCAGTTGGATTTTGATTGGTAATACAAAGAATTTGTAATCCAACACACTAAGCAGAGTCAATCACAAACACAGTGTGTTTATTGAAAACTACAGGGGGGGGGGGGCAAACCTGAAACCAATAATTATCCCTTAAAAGGAAAAGCTCTGCATTCTTCACAAGTTGCACAAAGACCGTCTTATCTTTTTTTCATGTAACAATTTGTGGGATATTAACCTCAAACTCAGCATCAGTCAAATTAGCTTTGACCAAATACTGAGTGGAATAAATAGTAACTGCATGGGAGTCACCATACATGTACATTGTACATGTAGGCTTTGTGAACTGAGTGGTGTGCAACATGCAGAGTTTCAGAGAATTGTTTAAACATGACTTGTCAAAGCATGTCAATGAACTGCTGAAAAACTACCTCATGCTCATGCATACATGTACACTATGTACATGATGTAAGGCACAAAGGCTTGGAGGTCATGGCCTCTGTTGAAAACACTAACATTAATCTTGAGATGGGTTGTGAACATCACCATAGTAATTTGTTTAATGACGTCACACTTTGCTTGGCAACTACAGTAAGATGATCAATTTTAGCTCTTTGTAAAATCAACTCCAGTTGGTCTTGGCCTTGGTGCTTAAAAAGTTTCCTGTAAGCTTTAAGTTTTTCATATAGACTGCCCTTTGCAAAATGAAATTAGCCTTTCCCTCTCAAAGATGACATTTCAGGCCTGCATCCATGTTGTCCTTCTTGAATGTTAAAATGAAAGGCTATTTTTACATTCTTCCCATAAAGCTGATATAAACACACCAATGTGCTCAACATGTTCCCAATTTCATAAATCAGGGTTTGACCTTAGCGGTTGTCCACTGGCCAAACGCCAGTGGAAACACCTTCAGACCTCGCCAAATGGTCTGCAGCTGGCTGGCCCGCCAGTCAAAAATATCTACAATGATTTTACAGAATGTTCTGTTCAACAGAAAATATTGTTATGAAGGAAAAAATTACCAGGGCACCTGTCACACTAATTTAAACTACATGTTGTTTTGGTTGTAAGAACTTTTTACTATAGCAGTACATTTTTTTTGCTAGCTTTCAAAACCAGCTGTATGCTTTGTTTGATTCTGTTGGAATCCTACATTTAAAAGTGACATATGTAAACTTTACATGGGATTTGACATACCACCATAATCAGAGTCCAACAGTTTGGGTATTGAGTAAACATACATTGTACAAGTATAAATGTAGTGTTGGATAGAGCACAGAGGAGGAAAACAGGAAGGGTTCTAGTAAATCACTCAAGGGAGTTAGATTAAGGAAACAAGTGTAAATCCATTACGATATCAAACATTCTGGGTCTTTACTTTATAATACTTTATAAACAATGTCAACAATAGTGTGTACAATATTTAAAGGTTATCTTGTTTTCAGCATCTCCTCAATATCAATCTTTGATTTCAATCTTTAATGTCATGCGTTCAGATCAAATTTTCAAAAAGGCGAATAACAGAAATATGATCTGAAACTTTAACTGGACTCTTCCAGTTGTTGACCCCCATCCAACTGCACTCCCAAAATGCAAATGGTACACATGTACGTGCCAGGCTAAATTTAGAATATTGTATTGATTATTAAGTCGCAAATTACAGAGTACATGGGGCCCCCCTTGGGGGTATGACTATCCGACCCTGAAGATGGTCTGACTTTCATTCCAGTGAGGGAGATGTTGTGTACTACTACACCAGTACATTGTGACACATCTACATATATTGCATCCTTCAACCCCATACCTGAAAGGGCAATGTTATTTTTCCTCAGCAGTTAAAGGTGTATAATGTTAAACAGAAGTGTTGATCTTTGAACATGTTGAAAGAAAAACAAGACAGTTCCAATTTGGCGGCTCACTGACTGATTGCTAAATACCTTTACCAATCCCCCTTGTCCTCCTCCCCCTAACTTGCAACAACCAAGATAAGCACATGGTACAGAGTTTTATGAATGCATGATGTACACAAATTCCACAACAATTATGTTCTCTGTTGTATTTTCCCTGTTGTATGGGTTTTTTAAGGGGGGGAGGGTGTACAGTAAAATAATGATGAATATAGACTGTGCAAGTCTCGCGCGTATCCGAACGAGAAAACACGTCAAATGAAGAACATTTTTATTTCTGAAATCAAATCTTTGTTTTTAACTTATATCTCATAACAACATCTGAACAACAAAAATAAAACTAGTTTAAGCTTTTGAAAAAAATACACAAACGTGTGTTAAATACTATTGAAAAACAAGAAAACTCTGGGACAGGGATGTCTTTTTGAAGTAAACTTTTTAGAAACCCCTTACGCAGATTCGTGATGGTTAAACGGGTTTAAAATTGACCCGTATCGCACTTTAAGGAGGATGCTGACGCCTCAACAACCATAGACTGCAATGAAAAGGGTTAGCTTTGCAATTACAGCATCTGGTGATTATAATCGCGCATCAAAAAAAAGTGTTCACACAAGTTTAATGATCGGAAGCGAGCACAAAATTCTTAATTTTTTGCAATAACCGGAAGCTGAGGTCAAGTTTAATTCTCAAGTTTTCTTCGTTATATTGTTGAATTGGATTTACTTTCAATCATATTTTGCTATCACTTAGTATTACATTCCCACGAATGCGGGCGAGACTTGCACAGTCTATTGAGAGCTGAGTATGAGAATGAAGATACTGTATATCAACAATAAATCAATTGACAAATTACTCCTTTAAGGCCGCTTCAGATTTAACTCTTTTTTGTTTTTCTTTTTGGGCCCCATCATTTTACCTACTTGCTGTGCAGCTTCCTAAGAATTTCCATTTAAACATGCTAGAAAAAAGAAAAAAAACACCATGACAGACATTTCAATGACTCATATTTATGCTGCCTCAGGACACTACTGTAGCAGTACTGCAGTATGCGGTAAACAAAATGGATATGAGAAATAAGACACCAGAAAACTTTATTAATCTCCCAAAACAAAGAAATGACATTGCTCACGTAAATTACATGTACAAGACACTGACACTGTGCTGTATTGCCTCTTCTTACAGGTTCAGTCAGTATGCAATGTTTGAATTTGCCCAAACCATGGAAATCTTAGCGGAGGAAGATTTACATGACTGTGTACGGTACTGAGTAAAAAGTGATTCCCTTCAGGGGGCCTACCTGCGCATGGCTATGCATGTAAAACCCATGCAGGGATCCCAGGGCTGCATCAGATCACTTCATTTTGATCCATATTGGACATGTACATTATCTTACATTGTAAACCAGTCACTATTATGACACCTTCATACAGTACCACTGCAAGCAGACAAGCCACACACTCTGCATGCCCACTAGGCCTACATGTATTTCATGTATTTTGTGGAAACCAGAAAACAGGCATGATAATCTTGGGCAAAAAGTAAGAGTATTTTATCAAGTACAACTTCTACAAGTACTCAATCTACAAGTACATGTATGGTAGGCGCTATATTTCAGGCTGTTTCGCCATCATTCTTTTCCAAGGGCAAAACAAAAATAAAAAAATAAATAAATTGAAATTAGACTGATGTAGGAAGAATACAATGCTTTACCAAAAATTGCAAAATAATTGTGTGAGTGGTCCCAGATTATGACAATGTGTGCATGCATTACAATGTACTCCTACATGTACATGTATCTTCCAGTGACTTGACTGAAGACTAGTAATTTGGACCACAAAATGGCGCATTCAATAAAGAAAGTGATGATATCATTTACAAGCGGCAAACAATATCCCCAAAACTGTTTTAATATGTCTCTGGACAAGAACTTAACAAACAACCCCTTAATGCAATAATGTATCACGCCCAATAACCAAACTGCACAGAACGCCATGGAAACACATGCATGCAAATGCTCTTTTTTATGTCTGATCAAAGTCGACTTTAAAATTTGATTTATGTTAACTCCAGACACCATTAGTGCTCACCCCTGTCCTACAGCCCATGATTAAAACCATCCATTATACTCCATTTCTCAATTGCTCCAAGAGTATCCGCAATCTCATTAGACCACTGCCGCCCCGATCAGACAAGACGACCACGGAGACACACTGTCTGGATTCGGTACGAATATATTGGCAGAATGTTTCAAATTATACTGAAATGCATCACACGCATGAAAGCAAAGCACACATTACACAGTTCTTATTTTTTTATTCTGGGGGGGGGGGGGGGACCCAGAGGACCTTTGTAAAATTGTCCAACCCCTGTCATGTGAGGTCCCTGCATAGGCCTATACATGTATCAGACTCAGAGTGCTGTAACAAATTGCTAAATGATATCTGAGAGTGTTAAATAAAACAATGGAGGCTTGATAGTTCACTGAGGCAAGGGATGCCCTTGCCACCATCCCGCCACACCCTTGCCACCATCTCATGCCCCTAGTAATTGCCTTAGTGCTCGCTGAAATGTTCTTATTTCTCATAGGGAAGGGGTGCACTTTTAATAAGGAAAACTTGCCGTGCCCTCACATGAACAACATGTAAATTGTACATAAACTTCAAACAATGCCCTAAAGCTTCACACAAAACACGTTAAAACTTGTTACTGTATACATGGCCTGCTCACACAGAACCCGTCATGTAGGACTAATTGGTGGTCACATGTCATCCTTTATATTACCATGTATACTGCTGTGGTGCTCCAAAATTTAATGTACACTGTACATATGTAGGATTCCTATGTATAACTACTACTACTAGGCCTGCAGATATAAGACGCTTCAGTCGCTTCACAAATTTGTTTAAAAATATTAATAATTCTCTGCCCATTTGTGCAAAATGCTGTTGAGTAGGCCTACTGAAGTAACATTAGGCCAAGTAAAATAAATAACATGTTGCTCGTCCCCGCCCGCCTCGATTTTGGAGGCCGCACCAATTTTTTTGTTATTTGTTATTTTACAAAAAAAAAAA
>JAUELU010000076.1:12378173-12388226 GCA_032357145.1 Evasterias troschelii | reverse complement strand
ACAGTTGATGTATCCGAAGATTATTTATTGTGTTTCCATTTGAAACCTGTATGTCTGAATAACATGTGCACTAGATCATGAATAAATATCCACTGAATAATTCTTAACGGTGAATGTGCTTTCGAGATAGCCATACTCCAAGTTAATGACATTACCAATGTTATTTTAGAACACCCTAAATTAGAATCTGAGCAAGGCTTCAAGAACCGTAGAGGCCTTTTCCGTATAGGCATATGAAAGAACACACGTCTATGCAACAAGGGTGTTTTTTTTCTTCATTATTTTCTTTTGCATTCGACGACCAATTGAGCCCAAATTTTCACAGGTTTGTTATTTTGTGGGATGTTGAGGATACTAGTCTTTGACAATACCAAAAGTATACCTGCCTTCAAACAAAAGCATGAGTCATTGCTGTATAATTTATGTTAATGACTATCAAGACCTCAAAGTCTGATCCTAAGATCTGATCTTCTGAAACAAGACCTTGGTCGAGACCTCCAACACTAATGACTACAAATCTTTGTTCAAAATCATTTCTATCTCCTTTTCTATTCGAATTAGTAAAGTTTCATATATGAAGTCGACTCCTATTTTTGCAATACATTTCTTTTAAGCCATTATTTAAAACTGACCAAGTGGAAAAACAAACACCTCAAAGATAATTAATTATACGGTACAAATAACTTTTCTTTTTTCATATAGTTTTTTAATTATTTACTCCTCAACTTTCAAGGATAAGAGATAATTTAGAAAATACTTGAAAAATATGACTGCTAGCCTGGCTGCCTGTCAGTGCTACAATTAAAAATGTACAACATTGGCTGGTTTTTTTTCAGCAGCAGACAGAAGAACCAGGCTAATATAAATTACTACTCGACAAAGAAAAAGACAAAAATAAGAGGTACACTTAAACAGCACAACAATGACTAGAGAAAAGATCGAACGGATTTCAGCGCAACAACTACAAACTGAAAAGGATCCGCAGCAACCCTTATTCTGGAAAAAAACAGATTCGCTTCTTTTTGAAGACTTCAAGTGGTATCACAGCAATAAATTAAAAAAAAACCATAAGTATTAACAGAAAAAACAATCTGTAAAATAAGTATCCACAAAAATAAGCACAATATTTAGTGTTTTGTAGCAAGAACCAATCGGTGGACGGAACAAAAAATATTGATCATGACAGAAAGAATCTTCACAAATTTTAAGTAATTATTCAAAGAAGTTAGCACATAATTTTCTTTCCTTACAAGTTTCCAGCAACGTATCCAGAGGGGGCAGAGAAAGAGGCAAGGACTAAAAAAACAACCCAAAACAACAATTATAAAAAAGAAAATATTTGCAATTAAAACAACTTTTGTTCATAACTTGAATACTAAAGAAGACTGTTTATAAAATGATTAAAGGTATGGTCATAGGTTTGTGTTTGTCAACGCAATGCTGATTTTAGGCAAAACTATAAAGAAAGATATATTAAAAGTCACATGTGATAGTTTCAGCTGAATACAGTGTCTACTTGCTGAGTAAACAGCAAAAACTGTTGGGGTTCACAAGAACGTAAAATCAATCCCCAGAAATATGAGAAATGTTTCATGCATGAATCGTTTCTCAAATTTTTTTTTTTGTTCGGTAAAAAATATCAAGACCATATTACTTCCAACAGAGTTCTTCCTCAAAATAGTTGATACAATCAACAGCTGCAGTGCTAATTTTTAAGTAACTTTTTGTTTTCATTAATTTGTGGGGTTAGTTACCAATCTATGACCCTAACTTTAAATGTGTTGGTCTATAACTTACCCTTCCTGCAAATTGTTTCTCTTGATCAAGTATAAAGCCTCCACAAACTATTTCGTTGCCCCCCCCCCCCCTCACAAAAAAGAGTGTATATATCTGGTTACGCCAACTGTGAAACTATCTGATTACAAGCATTTGAAATATAACTAGGACAGCTTATAACTGACAAAAGGACTAAAACATTTATCAACATGAATTAAAGCTGTATTATTAAACAAAATGTTGTTTAAACTTCTGAGTAAGCAAGTGTCTATTTTGGCTATCAAAAACATCAAACGAAAACCATTAACAACTCTGTATCAGAGAAAATTTCCCCCATGTTATAATTGAGCTTATACAAATGTTTTTAAAATTCAAAACCACACATTAATGACCCTTTTAGGGGAAATGTACACAATTAAATAAATAAATTGAAGACACAAAATTAGCTTGTGGGGTAAAGTCCAATCAATTTCATAGTTTGACAGGAACATCATAAAACCTACCAAAGAAAATTTAAAAAAGGGAGTTTCCATTAACATCCACTATTGTTTATTTTCAAGAGCTCTGCGATCACGACCCTTTAAAATCTTCTTGAATTTGCATCCACTCATATAAATTACTTAACTAGCAATTCTGTTAATTTGTAATTTTCAGCTGTCATTTTCTCAAAGAAATTGTCTCTTTTCAAGGAAAATAATATCACAAGTTGATTTTGGACTTGTACCAGCTCTCAATGGCAGTTTAAAAAAACCTTATTTAATGTTGTAAAACTTTGTTATCAACGATGTACATTCCTATTACTTCTACTGGTAGTGCCTGGCACTGGTAGCGCACACAGACAAGGGGGGGGGAGGGGGGGCAAGAGATAATTTGGGGGAGGGTGTGGCTGTTTTATGTATTGATCATTCATTTGTGCGTTTTAGAAATGATTGTATGGGGGCAAGAGGGCGAGGGCAGGAATTCTCGGGGTGGGGGAGGGCCTACCCTCTGGGTATGCCACTTACCATGCCGAGAAAATTGCTCCATTTGCTATCAGTGTTCCTGTCCCCCTTTTCCCCATATTGGCAGGCCCTCCTGGAACAAGGTTTGGGGGTGCCTTGAATCCCTCTGAGCCCCCTGCCAACCTTGGGTGCGCTACTGGCTACTATTGTTTGGATTTTACACAACAAAATATTTAGGTATCTACTGTAACAGTGCATAGACAAGTTGTAAATACAATCTTGTACAGAGTTAACAATTCACACAGCTTATGTTTACATTATTACTTTGATGACAATTGTAGGACAGTGGCAAAAAGTCCGAGAATAACAGCAAGACAATTTATTATACAGTTTTGTTATAAAATTTAGGTGCACTTAGTGACTAAAAGTGAAAGTGATCTCATTATTTCTGTATTTAGTAAAAATGATTATGGACTTAAAAGGTATTTTCGATACTATTTACATTTTGTTAACTCACATTTTCATAACACTACAAAGTGCTATGTTGGTGTGATTTCCTTAATAAGTTTTAAATTATATTTTTCATCTGTTTTGGCTTTCAACTTATGAAGCAAATCAACATTGTGCATGAAACTCCAAATAGACCTTACACATTATACATCATTCTGATTGGTCTACTCCTGTGCATAGCATGTACATTGCTGTGCGTTTCTGTTGTTTTACCTCCAAGCTGGGGGCATGATGATGTCAACACTAGTATAAAAGGTCTATTGGGTGCACATGAACGTTTGCAAGTGTTGTTATTTTATGCCGATATTTAAAGAACAGGTCACAGGTCAAGTCAAAGTAATTGGTGCTCTGAATTTGTCAGGGGGACAACTTTAACTTTGGTACTGTAAACCCCAAAAAGTAAAACACATCCTAGACTTTAACAAGGTTTTAACAACTTAGCACACACATTTACAGTTAACTTGAAAATAAACACAACTTAAACTGGGGCCTTTGGTAGAGCTATCAATGCTATCCGTTTTTAGAGAATAAACATGTGTGTGCTGTTTTTTCCAAACTTAAATAATTTGATTCAGAGGCAAAAACTGTTTTTTCTAAAGTCTGCTGACTGGAGATTAACCCTAAGTTCTACACATGGGGAACTTTTGGGGATTAATGCTGATCTACAGCTTATATTTGTTCAATCCGGCTCTGCTATTCACAATGTTTACACTAACTGAAATGATGAATTTAAAAGCTTTACTACCTCAGTGCAGCTTGCTATTAACCCAAATCACCTGACTCTAGAACCAACGATAAATTTTGCTTGCATAATTTTGGAAAGCAGATTTCACATCAATATGCACTGCGCAATGCGCTTGCAGTTTAGACCCCACTATATTTCTACATGCATTTTGACTCCCAAAAAGGCAGACCAAAATGTTGTACCTTTTCTACAGGCCCAATAGTTCAGTTAATAGTTACAAAGAAAATGCCTTTTAAATAGTAAACTCAAATCACAAACAAAAGCAGCCGAGTCAGAGAAAAACGGACACAACTTCAAAGCTGGACCAACCCCCTCCCCATAAACAAAGAGCTTTATGCATTAAATTTTCAATTTAAAGGAAACGTATACCTTTGGTTTTTAGAACAATTTGATTATTTTAATCCCATATAATTGTTGTCTACTTGTGTGCGCATCGAAGAGGGTGCTGCACAATCTGCAGGTTTAGCATTAGTAAAAATTACCCGTTGTATACGATAAAACTACCTGGTGAAAACTTCATTTCGAAAAATGGTTATGTCCAAGCAAGAAGAATAATCTGTCATTGGAATACATCATCTGATAAAATTATCTGACAACAACATTCTCAGATTCAAATTTTGAGGGATAAAAGCTGACATCTTTTTCCATAACCACGATACTTCGAAGTTAACCAAGTAAGTTTTATCGCCATTAATTTCAGGAGTGATTACCAACTGTATATGTTTCCTTTAAGCTATTGTTAATTTCAAGTAACAGAACAAAGGATGCCACAAAATCAAACTGTACCTCTGAAGCCCGAGGAACCCCGACGACAAGAATGGCCGGTAACAACCAGAAAAACTAAGATATATCCCCCTACTTTGAAAATTAACCTTACACTATTTTAAACTCACACATGAGCTGTAACAGGCAAGCTTGAGGTGACACACTCATGTGCAACTGTGTAATAACATCTGTTCATGTAAAATTTAAATACTCATTCACTACTATTTTGACACGAAACACATCACGCGTTCTCTTCTAAAACTTTCCTTATTTACATTTTATAAAATTGTAGGCACCGCTCCCACTCATATCAACATAAATCAAGCTCATTATCACAAAATTGACATAGAAATGCTTGAAAAAACAAAACACAGCAAATGTTCTGCTTAATTTCCAAATAAATGAAAATGGCATCATCGAACCCTTTTCGATCCGATTCACCCGATGCCATCATCACAATAATCTTAGTTACCCCATTTCGTGAGTCAATATCCCTGTGTGTCATACCGTGTAGTACACATTTAATGCGACGGGGCGTTTACACACTTACCATAGTTTGTACGTGCAATCCGACTCCCAAAATGATGAGCATGGCAGACAGTGGCTACATGTGACCTTAGTGCATGGGGTCAATACCACACCACTGTGACTAATGCTGTCTCTGAATTAATGGCTGCAGCTGGCAGACCATGGTAACAAGCAACAGCCCCAGTCACCAATTCAGACACAGCCTTTGTTTTAGGTTCTAATGAACTCAAACAAGAAGTACCTTTGACTTTGATGTCTCTCCATCCTCCCCTCAATACACTTTAATCATGATGCAGCCACCTTGTTTTTCCTACCACTTGAGTCAATGTAAATAAGACCGAGAATGAAGCGAAAAATAGTCTGTCCACTTTCCAGAAGAATGAGAATCAGTATTTGGTATGTTATTTCACACAGGGAGCAAGACTAAACATGGCTGTAGCAAGATAACGGTCTATTGGTGCTTTTCCCAAACATTTTACAATGTATGCTGCAAGCAAAACCCTACCTTTTTTCCCTTCTAACTCCCCCCCCCCCCTTTCGTATTGCCTTGAAAATGTTGACATAAGTGTATTTTAACCTACTGTATTGCCTATCAGGCTACTTGCCCACAGCTCCCAACCGCTTCCCTTCCACTCATACATATCTCAAACATTTGTACACGGCTAAAATCCGTGCTCTGACATTTCCAAACTGAGAAATTGACAGAATTGTGAAAAGTGAGTAAACCTATTAGGGCTATCTATAATAATGATTAAAATTGATTCACGTCATCTAGTCACCACTTTGGTCAGAGGCTCTGAGCAATTTGCAAAATTGCCAACCTTTGTTATGGAATGCTTGATAAGTGCAGTCAGGTCATGACAATAACAATGTGGCAATCAGCTGACGTTGGTCGGGTACACATAATGCTCTTTCTTGTTATCATTAGACCATTGAAGTAATGGTCCATATTTTTCACTGTTAAGGGCACTCCCAAACCTCTCTCACTGGTTAAGGAAAACACACACAATAAAATATGATGCACTATAAAACACCACCTCCCTCCCCCAATTTTGTTTTCAAGTATTGGTATCATCCTTATCTGGTTAAAAATGTGGTCCATTACATTACAATGAACAGCAACACAAAACATAGCTTTAAAAGCAGCATTGAGGTTCTGAGAAAGAAACAAAGTTATAATATGCAAGCATTTAGAAGAGTTTTAAATTTATTGCCAAGATTTAAATGACCACTCCGGTCTCACATAATCCATCTTGAAGACAGTGTCTCCTTCCTTAGTAATGTTGCAAGTAGTAACTGTGTCAGTGCTATTGTTTCTTGCCTATTCCAATGTGAAGTACCAAGCCTACAGCTCTACCTTCAGTGATAATTGGTGACAAGAAAGTTGTTTTCCTATTGGTGAGTTCAATAACTTAATGTTAGGACGTAATGATGGTAATTACAATATTTTTTAACTCTCCAGGTTGGTGAATTAACTTTGAATTAATTGCCAAACATACTTTATAATGTGTGACATTTTGCTAAGATTGTCAGCCGGGGAGAAACACTGTACTGTTCTAAATCTTTGATGAAAGCTTTGGAATCTTCATCCACACCTGAGACAGACAGCTCAAAAAAATAAGCTATCTGACTGCCATAATTTATCCCACTTAAATATCGCTTTGTACATTAGTTAGCCCGGTCCTAAGAGATTTGACTGTTGTCATGACGATCCTGTGGCTCCCTCCGGTGTTGATGTTTGGCTAGTGTCTTTCTCACCTTCTTTACCCTCTGAGTTGTTGGCCGAGTCGAGCCCACTGTCTGGTGACAACTTCAAATCATCAAAATTCTGGTTTGGGAAAGAAACAATACTTGGTGTGGTGAAATTTTGTGGGGGTTGGGGGGGGGGGGGGCCTTTGAATGAATTGTTAATTACTTGGGGAAATTTGCTCAACAATTTAGCAGAGAGGATGTAAAAAATCTAGCGTTTTTAGGGCCCATCTTAAGGTAAATGATTAATAAAAATTGGCAAAGTTATTTTGGGGGAAGGTTACACTCGTAAGTCCCTAAAAGGACATTATAATTGGAAACAAAGGTTACATGGTCAATTGAGCCATTACATTATTGGCGGCCTGGGCTAATGGTCAACAGAAGGTAGCCCATTAGACGAACCTGTGCGTCGTAAACATTAATGTGCATTTCCAGTTTTTCATCATCCTTTCACCTCTAAGATGGCAGCGTGATGACTTTGTACTTTTTTGCTTACTATGCAATTTCCATTTCATAGCGCTATAAACGGTTAAAACAGCAACAGGCATGGTCATCTTACCATCAGCAAATTAACGACACAACGTTGCAAATCCATGGTGGACACCCAGGTGAAATGTACTTAAGCAAATTTTGCGACTAAAGTAAGCATGAAAATTATCTTAGTGCTTAGCAGCGGTAGCCATTTTGACCCCTGGTCTGCAAGTTGGTGAATTAAAACCAGACACATGTAAACAACGAGTGCACAGTTTAACTTGCTCAAAGCCATCGACAGAAAATGTCAACTTCCTCAGACTGAAACATCACATACCTCTAACTCTCGCATCACTTCATCCATGAAGTCAGTGGAGTTTTCCTTGTAAGATGTTGCAGACTTGATAGCTTCTCGGAAAAGCTGAGGGTTAAAGGTTTTATACAAGAATAGTAAGGATAAAAACATCATTCTTTTATTTTAGTCTGAAAGCTTATTGATTACTAAGTTCATACTAAAATAATTATTTCTGTGAAATATTTCCCTCTGAAATGAAGTCAAATTTGAATGAAAATAATGGGTTTTGTGTACATTCATATGTGCTTACTTTTGTTGAAGTGATCCAAGTAAGCAATGATGATTTTGGGTGGTCTTCAAATGCTGTTTTCTTTACGTTGACTGTATTTCAGGCGAAAATATTTCTTTGGAGGTACTGACAAAAACTTTACAATCAGTGAGGTTTGAGATTAACTCTACTTCCTTTTTTAAGTTACCACTACTACTTTCGTTATTTTGACACAAACAACTGCTTTTTATATTGTTTAAGTTTAACTAGAATTAGGATACGTTTTCAATAAACTATTGCCTGAACAGACCATTGCCTCAAACAACTTAAAACCTGACACACTGATAACTATGGGAACAATGCCAAGTATTTTTGGCCGAGGACTTACAACCACTATTAAGACCACCAGACACAAGCTCTGGTATTTCTGAATACCAGAGTGTGGGTTCGAGCCCGGGTCATCGCATTTGTCCTATCAAGATACTTTACCATAATTAGTTTGTCTTTTGGATGGGATGTTAAGCCCTAGGTCCTGTTTACTAAAATTGATAGTGAACATAATAATAATAATAACAATAATATCTTTGATTTTTGGGTTACCTTGACAACATTGGTGCCATCTGCTGCCGACACGTAGTAAAACGGTAGATTATGCTTGTTGGCAAAGTTGAAATTCTTCTGGGTTATCTTGTAGTCAACTGAAGGAAAAAAGAAAAGACTAGAACATGTAAATCTGACACCTCCGAAACTGTAACTCAACATGAGCATCTTAAGTGGAATGGGCAAATATGCCAACTAAAACATTACAAAATGTGCTGTCTGATTTGCCTGTTTTTTTAATTTATTGAAGGTGTTGCACAGGTAAACAACCTGTTCTATGCATGAAGCCTGGTACCATCAATCCCTGATGACATGCACATGCTGTAGGCCTCAAGACCAGTTTCGCTATTGAGACCGGTCTCGAGACCCAGTTTGTTGAGGTCTCAATTCTTTCCAGGTCTCAATTTAGGAGGTCCGTCTCAGGATCTTGATTCGAAGAGCAAACTGAAACACTGTACTGCAAGAGTACCGCTGTTCCTTCTCACTGTCTCCAGTACATGTTTTAACCCTGGATTCTTTTGAGCAAAACTAACAGATTTGTTTTACCCTCTTCCTCGGCAATTTTACTCCCTAAAAAGAGTTGATATATTTTACAGTATGAATGCTATTTAAAAAATAATAATCTTTTATTTAGAAGTATCAAAGCCTATAAGATGTTTGGTCCAATTTGATAAATCTGTTTAGCACAGAAGACAAATCCAGCTAAGCAGAGGCAGGTTACCAGCCATAATACAATGCGATGTACGTTACTTGCTCATTTTTGCTTAGCAAATACAAATTAATTGGTCCCTTGACTTACCATCTATCTTATTAGCTGCAAGTAAACATGGAATCTCAGGTCTGTAGTTTCTGAGCTCTTTGTACCATTGCGGTAAATTCTTGTATGTTACCTTCCTAGTTACATCGAAAACCTACACACCATCAAAGAAGAAAAAAAATTGTAAAATTTATATTTGCCATCATTTCCTTCAGAGGTCCGTCCGTCCACTCACTTCCTTGACACTTGTTCACACCACTACAACGTATTCAATCGTCAACTCAACACAAATCACAAACTTGCACTTTTTAACATCGCGATATCAAAATCCGGCAAAATTAATGATAAAATATGGTAACTGCTTTGAAGTAGGTTGTAATCGTACTTCAAAAGTTGAAAGTGCAGTTACTTTTGGTCCCCGAAAGAAAGATGCTGAGGCCAAACAAAATAAATGTTGTGATTACGGTAACGGCCTGAAAAAAATCCAGGTCGATAGGTAGGAAAATTATTTTATTTTGTGATTTATTTTTATTTTTCAGTTCTTGAATTTTGAGATTTTTTTCATATTTTAAACTTGCTACCATTAAACTTACCATGTTTTACTCATAAAGTTACAAGTAGTCATGTTGAAAATTGGTTAAAATGTAA
>JAUELU010000076.1:12335417-12351524 GCA_032357145.1 Evasterias troschelii | reverse complement strand
ATTTTGTGCATATGTTGAGATAAACCAAGTGAGAAGACTGGTCTTTGACAATTACCAATAGTGTCCAGTGGCTTTAACAACCAGAGCTTGTGATAAAGGGTTCACAGTTTATTACGAGCATGCTACTTTGGCATCAATAATAATTATGTCCATGCGCTATACACAATCATACAATACATTATTTTTATATTGTTTCAAAACTCCTATGATGTGCTCCAACCTTTCTCCTGACACTCAAAGGAAATTGATTGTACATCTTTTGTTACTGCAATGAGCTTTGCTCTTGGCAGATGCTTTACAAAAGGTGAATGACACTCGCTAAGTGGGCAACGCAGCTTCGACCTAAAGGTCGGTCGGTAATTTCGTTGATATTGGCACACATGACTGTATTTCGGCGTTGTGGAAGAAGAGTATAGAGAATAGAAGGAGATTTGGCATTTCCCTATCACTGGTGTGTAATAAGCACTGAATCATACTCAGTGCTTTCATCAACTTTGCATTTTTAGTTCTATTACAAAAATAAGTATGTTCGAGGTCACTTTGCGTAAAAATATAAACCAGCGTTTTCATTCCTTCTTTATCTTTCACGTCCATTCCACAAGAAATGAAAAAGAAACTGCAGAGATTATCTCTTTCGAACATTTACATAATCTGCTTGTTAAATAATAAGTCAAATACCGCATAGTTTGGCCGTCAGCGAGCGACTAACAAGATTGGGCGACGTATCATGATCACTTAGTATAAAACTAACTCACCAAAAAGCAAATAATTACTTTTCTTATACTCCAAAATACGTGAAATACTGAAAACTGGTTTTCACCGACTGAGTTCACTAAACTGAAAACGTATAGGCGTACAACCCGGGGAGGGGGGGGGGGGGGGGGGGGGCCCCGGGCCCAACCCAACAACCCCCCCCCCCCCCCCCGAAAAAAAAAAATAATAATAAATAAATAAATAAATAAATAAATAAATAAGTAAATAAATAAATAAATTAATAAATAAATAAACTATCAGGGACAGAGAAAGCAAGCAAGATTGTTTGTATTTATGTAAAATGCAGATCAACCCCCCTTCGCCAATGTTTAAACAATTCTACATAAGAGCTTTGTTCTACTATAAGAACTAAATTCAGCCAATGTCAAACGGCCGGCGCCTTTAAATAATGTACCCAGCAATTTCAATTGCATATTCCTGTTGTTATCTTAAATATCTTTAATTGGTGAGATGTTATCTTGTAAACTGCGTTTACGTTCTTGTCGGGAAGGCCTTGTATCGATACGTATTATTCACCATATTTCTTGAGAACTACGACTGACAGCAAACATTTGAAATTGAAAGACGCTACGTGACATTAATCACATTGACATAAACTCAACTGTGAGTATTACCATGGTCCCCTTTGAAGCACAGAATCTTATAATGACCATCTGTGTTTAGATAGAGGTCCTCCTGCCAATGGGAAGTCATGATTTTGAAAGGCAGCGAAGTTCCACGTTTCGCTGTTTTTACTTTCAAGGCAACTGTTACTAAATACATGATTTCGGGGCATTTCTGAGAAACTACATCCATGGTCCGATAGTCCCTTTGTCTAAAAACTCCCGGATCAGAACTGACTCTAATTCCGTGTCAAGGGGGCCCCGACCCAAACCGGGTCAATATAACACGGATTCGTTGTCAAACTAACCCCAAACTGTGTCAAACCGACGCAGAATCTGAGTCAAAATGACACAGAAATGGGTCAAAATCATACGCAAAATCCGATTTAACATCCCATTTTCCAACCACTTCCCGGATCTGCCTCACCCAGATGAAAGGTCCCAGATTCCGGGTAAATTTGACTCGGGAGTTAGTGTAGTGCAGGAATAAACGTTTTACAATGGCATCTCCCAAAATTGCAGTCAAAACTGCAAGCAATAATGTGTTCTGGTAAATTATCAAAAATATGCATATTTAAAAATTAAACAAATTCCCCCACAACCAAATTACATAACAGCAACTAAAAATGCTGAAACAAAGCACAATGATCATTAACAAAAGCTACCGATGGCGAAATAAAGACATATATTTTATTATTACATATTTTATTCTGTATACACTTTGGAGAGAAAACAGCGTAAGATAAATTTGGTCCAACGTTTTATAGACAGTTCATTAGGGATTTACGATTGGTCCTTGCCCAAAACCTTTGACTGTAATAAAAGAATAATAAAAATTGCTCATGTCATGCACTTCCGCCGTATTCACAATATTTACAACTCATCAATCGTTCTGCCTTTGCTTTTAAAGATCAACTTGAATAAAATTCACATTATTGGGTTTTTGCTGTAGAAAGGTAAACAAGTGTGTAATGATTACATTATAAATTAGTGGAACTCAAAAACAGTTGTGTCATAATGTAAAAAACAACAACAAACATTTTGATCAGCGTTACGCTGTTGGAGAAAACGCCGAGTTTCACGAAAAGCCCATAAGCGCCTACGAATAAAAACAACATGCGGACTGTTTTTTTAACCCAACATAAACGTGTATTATTACATGAAAAGGGCATCTTTGAATGACGGAAAGCAGCGGTTTATGGAAATATAACAGTGTTGATGAAGAAGGGGTTTTTCCGTAAAGCATTTTTGATGGGGGTGATATCACCTCAAGTGACCAGGGGAGTTCTTGAGAAAAGGGACAGGACAAAATTTAGAGGGGCATATGCCAACGTTCGCGGAGTTGAGCCACTCGGTTCAAACACAATTTTGGGCACAAGCGAATGCAAACCGTGGTTTGTGTCAATTTCGTGCCCCAGCTGCGCATTTTGTATTTGTGTGGGCAGACTTTAATTCAGAAGTTGCAACGTGCAAATTAACAAATTTGCTATTTTCAAAGATTGCGTCCAACAAAATTATTACTGTGATCAAATATGATGCATTTTGGGACCCTTGTTTTTTTAAAGACTGAATTTGTGTCACCAGTGAATGTTTTATGTCGAATAGTAGTTTTATGGATTAGCCTACGGTTGGTATGGCCTGGGTAGCTCATAGAAACCATAAAGGAGTCCAAAAAGGGGACATGTGATTAAAACAAAATAACAAATCATCACAGAAATAATTTGAATTTTATATTCAGAACTCAAAATGATTTCAAGCGAAAGGTTTTTGCAATATTGTTTGTTTCAACCTTTGCATTAATTTAGTTCGAGCTCTGGCAATGATTTTTTTCTAGGCAGTCCATACAAAATATTTGAGCATTTGAAATTATTTTGACAGCATGAATCAATTTCGCAATAATTTATTTCGAGCTCTGGCAATAATCTATTCTGAGCAAACAAAAAAGTAAATTTTTTTGAATTATAATAAAAGAAAGAATAAACATCGGGACTCTTTTTGCTGTTTCTGGAATCCAAGCACCGACAGCACATTTGCTCGGAATGATACAAACTTAAACAAATTATTGAAAAAACTCTTGAAGAAATAGGTAACGATCCAATAATAACCAATCAGAAATGCGTAAGTGAGACGAATATAACAATCTTCAGCAGGCGCAGTGTGACGAAGGTGCTACCAACAGCGATAAAAAACACTAGTTCAAATGTTGAAAAGGGGGGCTAGTTTTTTCGATCAAATTTCAGCAAAACTCAAACTTATTACCAAACAGTAAACACATAAAAAGGTACGGATTTGTTGGAGTGATTTTGTTCAAGTTGATCCTTAACAAACAGTCGCACAAAAACAATTACTATGTTTAATTTAATTTCAAAAAGAAAAGTAAACGTTTGCATAAATTGTAACCCCCCCCCCCCCGTCAACAACGCAAGGAATGAAGTTAAAAATGCTGTTTATATTTTAGTTACACTTAGTGTTCATTTAGACAGTGTATACTTGAAGTCACTTAACGCACATAGGCCTAAATATTGAGCGCTTGGCTTGCCTATATTGACTGTTCTTTAACTTGCATTTTTTAAAAGCACGCCTGCAAGATAATATTGATGTGTTTGTTTTGTTTGTAAATTAACTCAACATTTATTGGCAAGGTAAACAAAAATGCCCGCATATCAAAGTCCACAATGATGGAACACAATTGCTGCCAATATTGCCCATATTGTTTAGGATATTCATATCCTCTCAGTGGTTCATGATCATCCAACCTTCACAAAATGTCATTGCTTTGATGGTAACATCACATTACGAGACCCCAAAAATGGATCCTACAAGTCTTGCGATTACCGAAAACGAGTAAATAACTCAAACCAAGACTATAATATATTTTTCTTGGAAATCAAATCTTTTTGATGAGTGTTAATACACAGTCTTTCAAAATAAAAATACCAAACGCATTTTGTAAAAACACTATTTCAATTTTTTGGAATACAAAGTTGATTAAATTAACCCTGAAGCTAAATTAGACTTTGGATGAGGATGTTTATTATTTTAGAAACCCCATTTACTAATCACTCTCGAATTTGTGTTGGAAACCATAAATGGCTTGGGTCCCGTCCGCGGGGATTGATAAATCCCCGTTAGGAAAGCGCACGTTTTCTAAATGACTGATCGAGCCTGTAAGCCCAAGCCCAAGCCTTGGGTTCGAAAAGGCCCGTGGGTTCAGCGCAAACAATAACATCGACGTCAGTTGGGCAAAATTCTTAGTTGTTAAAAAGTAACCGGAAACGGAAGTCAAGTCTTATTTTCGGGTTTTATTGTAATTGTATTCAATTTATCTTTCATATATTATGGGTAAATTTTACTTCCCAAACAATAGGCCTAATTTATTTTAAAAGCTATCACTTAATACCGTGCAAAAGCTGGGTTGTTAGAATTGACATAATGGGTGTCGTCACATAAAGATATAAATTGAATTTAACATCGTGTCTTACAATAACACAAATGTAATTGTTTTGGCAGAAACTAGTGTCATTTTACCTTCCTATATGTGACATGTGACAACACCCTTGTGTTTATTCTTACACCCTGATTTTGCAGTGGCGTTATTAAAACTAAATGATTTGAAGAAACATAGAGCCTACTCTCGAACACGTAAAACCTTGGTTGGGACCAGCTTAATATTGGACCCGGAAGTTCGAATACGCACGAGACTTACACAGACGGTACCGAATGGTTTTAACATTTGTCAGGGTTCCATTACGTTCGTATTTTCTAAAAGTCGACGGTGACAAGTTTCTCACATAATTGTGGCAATTCAGACGGGGAAGTTTCACGCAAGGCAATTGAAAGGCAAACCCTATAATAGTTTGCAAATGGGTGCGAGCAATGATCTCGCTCGGAGCAGCAGTCGCGCGGGAGATAGTTGCGAAAGAGCCGTTTCCCTTTTTACCGTTTCCCTATTCAGTGACAGACATTTAACCAATTGTCCACAAGTCTATTGGGACGTTGGCATTCACTGAAGTTTGCCACTGAACTTGACATTTTTGTTTCATCTGTACGAAATAGCAACTTTAGATGGCAGTCTGGTTATTAAATGGGTGTCGTGTTACCGTGCAACTCATTAACATGGCATGTCAGACTTTTGATCTTAAATTTGCGGCCGTATAAGACAACGAGTGATAGTTCTGTAAAGTCTAAAGATTTAATAGAGAAAATAGAATTATGTTGCAAAATGTTGCTTACCAATCAAAAGGACCTATGGTAAAAATACCTAAAATAGATAATGGCATGACGTTTCGATTCTAACAGATTATTTCTCTGCATGGGTCAAACCCTCAGACCATTCACTATTTTGCGCCTAAAATTATGGAGTATCTACAGTGCGCTAGCCTTTAGTCAAGGCGCACAAGGCATTCAATGCGACGTGGCAAAGCTCGTCAACATCACCAGGCATGCCATGCGCGCCTTGTATAAAGTCTAGCAGGACTCTTGTGATTTAGTGAGTGACTACATGTACATGACCAATACAAATACATTATATCGATCTCCCCTGCTGATGAGCAAAAGTAATGCAAATAAAACAAACATGCGTAACCACGAAATCCAATTTATTTGCAAAACTCTGCCCATTTTTACTGAGAGGTATCGTAGCCCACCACGCTCCTTAAAAGTGCTCCAAAGGGCCCCTTTTAAGGTGGGCAGATTTTGTGGTAATTTAAAGGTTGATAACAATATAATTATCTTCAATCATGTTTCCAAATAGAAACGGCGCCAGATTGTAAGCTGCGGAGTTTGACCAAGAAGCCACAATGTCCAGGTATCAATCCACACTCGGTAGATTAATGTTACCCTGTGTTTTACCTGCAAGTGTACTGCTTAGCCTTAGTTTGACGTCTTCTTCCCTAAATACACAAATAGAATCGTCAGATTCCTTTACAGTCGCAGGCGTTCCCGTGACGTCATAACAGACGTGTGTGATTGGCTGTTTGTTTTCCACGTCATCGGCTCTGAGCAGTAAAGCGGCCTCCCCCTTTTTCAACACCACTTTTGTTTCAACACGTTCATCGTCTGTGGTAACGCAAGTGCGAGCTGTTACTTTCACTGCAGAAGTCTGCGGCACATTGGCCTCGACTTCGACTTTATTAACCGGCCTATTGAATCTCCTCGTCTGTGATTGTCTTCTGTCTGTTTGTCTGTGACCCGCCACCCTCGGCGTGCGGTCGTGGCTTTGAGATGGGGTGTTTGCCGCGACCACACCCCGTCTGGTCAGACAACGAGCTATCCAACTGTTGAAGAAAGCACGCCTGAAATTCCGTCTCATGAATACGTACAGTATAGGGTGCATTAGCGTAGTGGTGTAACCGAGCGCTACCAGCCACCTCTCTACCATTTCTACGGCCACGTCACCACTGCTTGCGTATCCTCTGGCCAATATGACGATGCTGATGATAGCATGAGGTCCCCAGCATGTGATAAACGTCATGATGATGATGGTTGTGGTCCGAGACACCCGCTTCTCTGGATCTCTCAGGTTATTGGCTGCAGCTATCACCCGTCTGTTGTCCTCCAATTTAACGTTGACGGTGGCTTTGACCAACGCCGAGTGGATTGTCTTGACACGCGTTATCCTTATAATTCCATAGTATGCACGGATCATTACAACAGTTGCCAGAAAGAATATAGGAATGTAGTACAACTCATACAGATGGTTGTCCCTCGATCTGAAGAACCAGTGGAAACACAAGTGTTGCTCTACATTAAAGAGGTTCTGTACTTCGTTGAACTTTTCTTGGTTGATCCCGATGAACGGAGAACAGAATCCAAGGAGGGACAACACCCAAGTGATTGGCAGGATCCAGCGTACGTTCCTCATGTTGAATCGCCTGACGAGCGGGTGTGATATCTTGTCGTAGCGATCAATTGATATGACGACGACATTGACTGCGGACGCGACACCTGCAAACGACACCGTTGCCTCGTGGAAGAAACAAAAGAGAGGTATTCCCGGATAGGACAGGACCGCTACCAAAGTGGCTGGAATGGAGACCACACAGATGATGATGTCAACGATATTCATGTTGATTATGAAAACATCACTGACGGAGCGGATGAACTTTCTGTTTACATGGTAACTAAACAGAACCGCCGTGTTGCTGAGGACACCGGCTATCATTTCCGTTACCAAAACAATTGAGAGTATGACCACGTATGGCACGGGGTACACGTAAGACACGCTGACGTCTAGAACAGTCACGTTGTCGGTAGTGGCAGCAGTGGGATCTGCCATGCTTTTCGGGTAGATGTCGTCCAGCCCATCAGCTTCAACTTTTGCTCCGAAACTAATCAGTGTGAATAAACCAACTGATGAAACTTGAAAATTATGACTGATGTAAGCTCATATACGTTTGCTCGTCAGTAGATCAATGCATCATGTCAACCAATACTTTCTTCAACACGACCTCTATTTAAGAGAAATGTTGACAATGCCATTTTGACAGTGCCAATTGAGCCGTGTAGCTCACTCTCAGCTTATCATCTGTAAACAGATAAAAAAACAACAACAATTAATTGGTACTGAAATGAATTTGGCACTATTTGTTTACCCGATGCCCACAACAAGTTCCATTAGGTCAATAGCAGACACTATTAAACTAAGTTAAAACTTTTAATGAGATTAATGCAAAAAGGGTCAGTGTGTACCAAGTTCTTACATTTTATAAAAAAGGTGATTTATACCGTCCGATGGATAAGACTTTTTATGTTCTTCTATTTACACGTGATGACTGATAACAACAATCAATGGCGTTCTAAATGCTTTTTGAATGAAGGTGATGGCTCTCTTGGCGTGGAGCTGCAATTCCATCTGAATATATATTTTGTACGATCCAACATGTAAGGCTAACAAAACTGTAAAATTGCACCCAAATGAATCAATAATCTTGAGCCTAATCTAAACAGTCTCTTCTAAACTATATTAAAGATCAGGCCAGATTTCCACTTGAAATGTCCCAGTGCATATTGTACATTCCTTCATCGATGCTTCCTTTACTAAACGAAAGAACGAAGTACCATGCACTGTACAGACTGTAACAGCTGCACAATGTGAAATAGACATTTTGGCTTTAACACTGGAAAGTCTGCAGTTGCTGCTCAAACACCAACGCTTACATGATATGATTTCCACCTGTCTGACTCCACAACCTGTGTGCACTCCATCTTAGATGGTCTGTGCACTTCACAAAATACTTCCAAGAGACCCCCAAATTATAGTAATGCTGTTCTAATCCGTGACGAATGTGACGAGGCCTCTTTCATTCTACGCTCTTTTTCACGGGACGTCCCCATCAGCAATCTAGTGCGCGAAAACACGGATACGAAAAAGAGCGATATTTGTTACAACATCTTTTGCTAGTATGCGTAATTACATTTAATAAAACAGACGGGTAAACAGAAGCAGCCAAGTGAAAATAAATTAAAAGAAAGAGACAGAGGCAGAAAGCACACCGAACAACCAAGAGACGAAAAGAAAAAGAACAGGTTGGATACACACAATACAAAATAAAATGAGAGAAGGCGAAGGCAAAGTAATTAGTGAATGAGACTTAATAAGGGATATCTGTCAAAAAAGGAGAAGGCAAAGACAGAAAGATGTTACGTCTCAGACCACGGGAAATGGTCTGGAGCCGCCTCATGCACTGTTTCTCTCGAGTGTAGTTATAATATTGCCGTGTACCGGCTGACAAGAATATTGGTGTTGAGTTGTCACCTTTGTTTAGAAAAATTTTCCACAAGAATGGGGGTGGGGAGGGGGTAATCTAGTTTCCGTGTACTTTTTGTGTTTATTGTGAAACAACAAATATAATTACTGGAATCTAGGCCTATATGTATGAGCTATACAAAATATAATTATTGTTCGTTCGTGCAATGTGGTAGACTGGCTTTGGCATAAGACATGTGCTGGGTTGTGTTTATAGGCCGTGTTGTTTTTTTATAAAGTCGTCTGTTCAGAAAATTGTTAAAAATTATTCGCTATAAATATACATGTAAATTGAAAATTGTTAATTATTCGCTATAATAATTATTTATGTACCTATTTGAATCTAGTGTGTAACAACATTAAAGAACCAAAGAAGATTAAAAAACAAAACCAGCATCACATATTAATTTTTTGTCAGAGCCGACGATTCCTGATCAAATCATCAGACACTCAAAATTAAAAGGCAACAGTTTGGTTTGACTTTGAGCCGAACTGCGTTCTAAACACCGTTTTCCGCTCAGCTCATTGTTAATTGATTGTATGTATGTGTATATTTTTCCGTATTAAATATCTTTACCCCGGCCCGTCGTCATCTTTAATTCCATAACGAAATCACCATCCAAACAATTACCCAGTACCATGGTAACCCATACAAGCAACAGAGCATAATGGCCCTGTGTATATCACCCATCACCATAGTTCACAGTAGCAAAGCTTCGGCCCCGCTCGTCCGTGTATTCAATTAATGGCAACGTTAAACGGCTGCTCATAACGGGATGCCATACAGCCTGTCATTTGTAATTGATCGCAATGTTTTACTTTACTGAGCTCATTATGTTGCGGTGGTTGACGAAGATGGCATTTTCTCGTACTTTCGTTTCATGTAGTGGCGAACGTCATAAATAAAACACGTTAAATTCAATGCTTTTCATGTAAAGCAAACGTAACCCCAAAACCGAATATGAGCATTTTTTCAAGGGTCGGTTGTACTGTGGGCTTGTTTAAAGGCCCTGTACACTATTGGTAAGATCGAAAAACAAAAATGTTCACAGATTCACACATAACTTACACGATTAAAAGTAAGTAATGGTAGAAAGGGTTCCTTAAAATATTTCTGCCTAAAATGCTATCGTTTCTGAGAAATAAGTAAAACAATAGTTTTTATCGCGCACGATAATAAACTCGATGTTTGAAAAACAGAAAACACATAAGGTCTCTTTTCACTATTTTCTCGTGACCTCGATTACCAAGTGAGCTCAAATTTTCACAGGTCTGTTATTTCATGTATGTGGTTGATTAGACGAAACATGAACACTGTCTGTGATTATTTTGTCAGCTCTGCCAATCCTGTATAATACCTTTAAAATAAAAGGTTTTCATACATGATTTGTAGAGCCCTGACACAAGTTGCAGACAGTGCCGGTGTTTTGTGTGATCAACCATGAAACAACAAACCTGTGATAATTTGTCCTTTGTGTTACTGTTAGTCAAGACTAAAAGGGAAAACCATATATACATAATCTTAGAGTATAATAAACACGTCATTGTCCATATTTTGGTTGTATTACAATTGAAATCAGCTGTTGCACTTTTAGGCTTTTATATGATACGGTTTTCGCGAACTTGAATTCATTTCATAGGGAAATATTTCATATATTTTTGGGGGTATGAACTAAGGCCTTACCAATCATACCTTTAACGGATTGGTATGAAACTGTTCTACTAAAAACCTCGCTACTGTATCAATTACATTAAGAGCCTGCTGATTATCTGCACTCATATTTTATTTACGATTCGTTCTCGTCTATAATAGAGAAAAGGCTTAACAGATATCATACGGGATTATGGAAAAAAAAACATTATTGTTTAATACTGATTACGAAGTTCATATGGCTTACCAGAACCATTCCCCCACTGGGCACCCCCCTTGGAAAATATCTCCCGCTGAGATTGAGTCATACTCGAGAAAACTTTATCTATAAACATGAAAACGCAACAGTTGATTTCGGTTGTTACAACCAAAGTTAAGGACAATGTGAACATGCTGAAAATCGTGCATGTTTATTTTTCATTTTTTACTATTTTCTCCTGACTCATTTAACCATACAAAGAATAATGCCTCAGCCAAAATGTTAACAGGTTTTTTATTTCTATACAAAACATGAACAATGTCTGCGACTATTTTGTCAGCTTTACCAATCCTGTAAAAACCAATACCTTCAAAACATTTATAACTGCATTATATGATAAAACAACAAAAACATATAAATCACAATGAAATAAAATTATTCAAAGAATTCAACCAGTTCTTAAGAGTGATAATTATGGCCGTCTCTAGACAAGTGTTTCACGTTTGTCTGTTGTTTACAGTCACCGATGCATTTGCTTACTTTACAAAACATGCACACGGTAAGTGCAGCTATGTTCTGATGTAACAAAATGTGTACTTACAATTTTATGGGAATTCGCTTCGGTGAAACAAATTCACATTCCGTTTAAATTCCATCATTCGTAAATCGTAATACATTAGTCCAGTTTCGACGATTGTACAGGAGTCCCGATGCACTTCATCGCGAATAACACAATCACAATTCTCCGTGGAAACACCGGGGGAAAAAAGGTTCCGTCGACTTTGCAATCTCCACCGACCGTTTGATATAAAGGCTTGAAAGACAGAAGAGCTAGTCGTGCGCTCCGGGGCACGATGCATGCGTGCTCTAATAACCACGGACTATATTGCGCGTCAGGTGCCTGCACTGGGCTGATAAAGAGAAGCGTCTCCGCAGATCGAGACTAGCCACGTTATTGACCAACTAAAATTGAAACCTTTACAGCCTGTCCAGTTTCTATGGCTGACCCTGATTTAATTTAAGACTTCATAGTTAGTCACAAGAAAGCACCTGATATCAAGTGAAGATTCTTATTTTATTCTCTTATCTAAATTTATTTACATCGCGGACGACACCTACAACTCCGTTCTAATTAATGGAAAAATAGAATTAGAGTTTGCTGTTAACCAACCCAAATGATCTATGGCATAAATGCGAGAAATTGCTAATTAGCCTGACGTTTCAACCAAAGCAGAGTCTGTCTCTTTAGCCTTCGAGAAAGAATCTGCTATATAGGGTAGGAACGTCCCTTTATTTTACATCCTCGAAAACTTTTACATCCTCCTGGGAAACTTTTAAAGAAAACGCACCCTGCTATTGTTATGATTTAACTGCGTCAGTTTCTGAGACATTTGTATATTCGCCGTTTATCTCATGCATGCGCTCGTGAATATCTTGAAATGGATGATTTGAGAATTTGATGCACCTCGATTATGCGCTTTAATTGTTTTGACATTATGTACGGGCCAATAATTATCTCTGACCTGGGGGTAATTATAGGGGCATAAAACAACAAACATTGTCACTTTAAGATCTATTAGATTTCTTTTGGGATTTGGTTCAGGAGCCATTGCGGCGCTTTCTTCACATTTGACCTTAAGGAACTGCTTTTATGCAATCCCAATCGAATTGGAGATTTAGGATTAGGGATTGCGGGTTTGTAATTTGCAACCTTATATCATACGTGGGTTTCGACTAATGGGTTTAACTCCTTCTTGTTATAATATAACCGATCTTCTTGTCACACTCTACTCTTCTCGAGTTACTTTACTAGGTTTATATGATGGGCAACAGTGTGAATCCTTGTTGAGTGTTGTACAACGCGGCATTGTGGCATATAACGAATGGATCTATAATGTTCATGGGGGCGGGGCAAGCGTAGGCAAATACATAATCTAGGGGCTTAATTGTATCAAACAATTCGCTTGTGCCCTTTTTTCTCGAACTCATGGGATTGGGGCGGGTTCTGATCCGCCCATAAAAACCCACTAGCCTGTGATTTTTTATAAGCGTATTATACATGTTTCTATAGTTTACGAGAGAAGATAATCAAACAATGCATTTAGGTCATTGAAACTGTGTGCTCATTATTACGCACAACAATTAAACGATCGAGTTTGAACCGTTGCTTCGGAGCTTGTATATAAATTATATTATGTAATAGTACTGATTTCGATTACGTAATCAAGGCCGGATTAAAATGTAATTAAAAATCAATTACGATAAATTGAAACTATGCCAGTTGTAACATTTGATTGACTGATGATAGATCATGGTTGGTTTTAATTCAATTTAATTCAATTCAATTCAATAATGGTTTATTCAAAACATGTCTGGCAGTTTAAAACTGACTTGCACATTGTATACAGAGAATAAAAAACAAAATTACATTTGAACAGAATCGAAGGAAAATTACCAAACAAATAATCAGACATTAGGCCTAGTATATACAAGAGCATAAAAAACAATTTAAAATGTTGTGGACAATTATTGTACAACAATTAATTAAGAAGCATTTATAATGTTAACAGTTAAGTTTTGGCAATTCGCTTAGTGCGACACTTGAACTGTTCGTACTTCCGAGTTGATCTTAAGCTAAAAAGGATATTTCTTTGAGGTGGTAACCAGTCTTTACAAATATCATGAGATTCTATAGATTGAACTAAAACACTGCAAATATTCTGGCGTCTTTCCTGGAGTGTTTCAAGGTTGCATATGTTCAGAGCATGAGCATAACTGTTGTAGTCTTTGCCGAGTATAATTTTACAAACTCTGTTTTGGATACGCTCTAACCTATACGCTTGGTCTTGGCTGAGGTTACCATTAAACACAGGTACACAATAATCCAATACATGTCTATTGTAACCTTTGTAAATAACTAAGAGATCACTGACAGGAAGGTTATATGAACGTAAACAACGGACCATGTACAACTTTCTATTGATTTTTCTAATGAAGTTCAGTAACCTGTTTTTCCCATTTCAAATCGTTTTGAATTATTACGCCTAACACTTTAACAGATTGCACATTTTGAAGTTGAGTATCGTCTAAAAACAAAGGAGCAAAGTGATCAACATTCTTAGCAAATGAAATAGTCACAGTACAGCAATTGTTAGTATTTAATTTCATGATTCGTAGAAGTCCAGTTCTGTAGGTTAGCTAAGGATTGATTGTTGGATGCATGCATTTCCGGCTTTCAACAAAGGTATAAGGTCATCAACATTATTTGTAATAAGGAGTAAAGACAACTTGACATGCTTTATTAATCATGACAAGGAACAAAATATGAGCACGTTTGGTACCATGGGGACCCAACTTTGGATTGTTTGCCACGCTGAATAATTACCATACTTAACACGTTGCTGACGATCTTCAAGGAAGCTTATAATCCCAGATACGATACACAGTCGTACTTCTGAAGCAATCAACTTCCCTATCAGGATGGGTGCTCAATGTGGTCAAATGCTTTCGAAAAATCAGTTAGCACAATGGTGGATAGTGACTTTTGAGAACTATCAGCATTGGCGTACAATGTATGGAGCATTTTAATTAAGTAATGGCAAGTAGACAGCTTACGTTGGTTCCCAAACTGGTTTATATCAATTTTACCTGTCAGATCTTCCAACAACCATTTAAATATAAATGTTTTCTGAAACTTTTGCAAACTAGCTGGTGAGGGCTATTGGCCTGGGATCACTAACGGCAGGTCTCTTTATTTTTGGAATGGGTGTAATTACAGCGCATTTCCACTGCGCAGGAATTTTGGCAAGATTACAAGAGGCAATGAGAGTATCAGCAAGGGGAAAACTTATCTCATACGCAAACTCACGCAATACTCGTGCAGGTAATTCATCGTACAATAGGCCTATTTTTGAACTTTCAACTTGCAATTTTCTTGGTAAACTTAGGCTCAACGTGTGGGCAACGTTTTGCTGATGGTTAAAAAATTGAAGTGATCTATCAAGCCCAGGCAAGTCCTCCCCTATAGATATGAAATATTCGTTAATATTGTTTGCAATGATTTGACTAAAGTCATCGTCATTAGAGTCTAGGCCTGTGACTTCAATGGGTGTCTGATCTCGTCGGTTCTGATTGGTAAGTACACCTATATCTGTTTATGCCAACCATCAGGATTATCAGTCTTCAGATGACAAACTTTGTTATTGAAGTATAGGTTCTCTTCGCCGTAGAAATAGTTTGTGTAACTCTGTTCCCAAGATGGCGATTCAGGGCTAAATTTCCCTGATTCCACGTTTGCTATCTTTGGCGGATAACAGCTTTTATCTCCCCCGAAATCCACCGTTTGTCAGACAGTGAATAACACGGGTAGGTAAGTGGAGATCTGGGTGTACTTGAATTGTCTTACACAGAGGTAACACTTTTGTGATGGGTCCCTATTTGGAAATTTGCCTCCCAAGTGTGACTGGTAATCCACGAGCGGAATGCCCTCCGTCCGCTTTCAGTCATGGGACGCTCAATCTTTTTCTTGGTAATAAGCTGTTATTCTTAAGAATTTATTTAAACACTTTAACCTCACCTTAGAGAACAAGTAAAAACAAAGTAATAAATAAACTGTTTTGTTTCTATACACTTACCGATGTGACAGTAAACTCATTGCTTTTCTAGTCATACGGACGGGGGCAAAACAACCACATTGTACTTAGGTGGGATTCGAAACACCCACATTGTACTTAGGTGGGATTCGAAACACCCACATTTTACTTAGGTGGGATTCGAAACACCCACATTGTACTATAGGTGGGATTTGAAACACCCACATTGTACTTAGGTGGGATTGTAAACACCGACATTTTACTTAGGTGGTATTCGAAACACCCACATTGTACTTAGGTGGGATTCGAAACACCCACATTTTACTTAGGTGGGATTCGAAACACCCACATTGTACTATAGGTGGGATTTGAAACACCCACATTGTACTTAGGTGGGATTGTAAACACCGACATTTTACTTAGGTGGTATTCGAAACACCCACATTGTACTTAGGTGGGATTCGAAACACCCACATTTTACTTAGGTGGGATTCGAAACACCCACATTGTACTTGGGATTCGAAACACCCACATTGTACTTA
>JAUELU010000076.1:12324968-12335317 GCA_032357145.1 Evasterias troschelii | reverse complement strand
AACACCCACATTTTACTTAGGTGGGATTCGAAACACCCACATTGTACTTGGGATTCGAAACACCCACATTGTACTTACAGAATTACAAGAATTACAGATTTAATGACATCATTTCAAGGTGTCTTTCAACTGATGGATGTATTGTTGTCGGTCATTATTGTGGCTTTGAACTAAAAAACAGAAAACCTTTACTTTAAAAAACGATTTCAAAAAACGTTACAGTAGGCTGCAGTTCTACACGTTAATGACTTACAACAGTTAATTTGGAAGAAACACCCTATTTAGTTACATGAAAAAGACCACTCTTGCCGCAACAACGTTTTGGTATCTCAAATGTCTACCCCAAAGTCCTGCTATACGGATGACGGCATATTAGCTCCAAAGTATGAATGTGTCATTTATGGCTTTAGTTTAAACGTCGTGGGATTTTTCTTTAGCGTTTTATTGTTTTTTTAATAATTAAAATTTGGAGAACCACGCGTGGTGGGAAGAGCTTTACACTATAGTACATGAGGGGGTTGGGATCAATAATGAAAAGGTCACCGAAGGAGTTTAGCTTAGTGGGAGAGGGTTCGTTAATTAAAATGTCATTGGTCTGGCTTCCGGCTCTCACATCATCTCAGTCTGTCGTGCAGGAGGTTTTATCCAACAAGCAGAATTTGACTTGCATTCATTACGGATCTTTAATATATTGAAATTGTTCCAACTTATGTAAATTGGCTTTCCTTTGACAAAACGTAAAGTTGGGTTCACTAACATTCATCATGGGTATATTGATATCCATCATGAGAACGTTAATATTTATCGTGAATATATAAACATTCAACATGAATATAATTATTTCGATATCAAATGTGGCTACACACACGTTTTGGTAGGAAAATTACTGTTGGCAATACATGATTTTAATTAAATTGATGGATGCGACCCAGGTCAGTGGTAACGGGGCGCATATACAATAGGCATAAACAAATAGCTGCTATTAATTTATTCCAGAAGACATATAGAATGATGATATGGGAAATGTACCCTGGGGAGCAACTGCAGCTTCGATATCAATCAAATTAGGCACGACTTTAGGTCACAAAGCAGTTCACACGTAAAATGGAATTGTAAGGAGAGGATTTTTAGAGGAAAGAAATTTCACTGCTGCTTCAAATTCAGTGGGGAAGCACTTACAGGCAGTGGTTACCTGGTTACGAAATGAAATTCATCTAGCGTTTGGCACTGTATAAAGATCGAATGTTGTGTCATGTTTTGGATTCAAGTTTTCAGTTGAACGGCACCGATAATGACGTGTTGTTATTGTCTAATGATCGGTAACGTACATACAGCCCCTAGGCCTCTAGGTCAGTTTGTTCCCCAGCCTCTGCAAACTGACAGTACGTCAGTATTTCACAAAGCAATTATTTTTAATAGGAATTATGGAAGTCAAATGACAAAACTCAGTGTATACGCCTAACTATGTGCGTACGGCATAACAGCTCATGTACCCTATTCGCTGTGAAAAAAAGCAAGATAAAACCCGCATCAATTTTACAATTGCCTTAACAATTTATCGGTAGGCCCTACCGTTCAAAAACAAATCTACACTAGACATACAAAAACTTTATTTGATAAGTATTCTCTCCCTTATTGTAGTGTTTATGACACGTTATCCGGATACATTTTTAGCACTGATGCTGATAAAACGCAAAATAATTTTTCTCATCACTGTTTGGCAAACAACATAAAATAAACAACATGGCTGCTGGCATAACCCCTCTGACTAATGAACTAAAAAACGTTGTCAATTTATTGTCAACTATTTGCAGCTGATGCCAAGCAAAAACATACATGAGGCCGCAAATATCGATCTATACCAGTTCGATTATTTTTGTAAAGCTAAAATCAACAAGCGCGTGTGACTATAGGGATAGTACAGCAATTTAATATTTAAGTCATTTTTACTTTCACGGCATTTTGGGGGAAACAACAATTATTACGGCCTGTCAAATTGTGTAAAACAATTGTGTCTTTACAGGTATGTTTTTGTTTTTGTTTTTTAGGAATAATACATTCCTTTGTAACACCTTAGTAAATGTGTACAATAACAACTGTTGATTCTTTATGTTTTTTCTCCGTTTGCTTAGTTGAGTTTTTATTCAATATTTAATTATTTTAAAGAAAAATAGCGGGTAATTACAAATCATGTTTGGTCATGGATTTTTTATTATTTCGATCTGACAAGTTAAAAATAATAAATTTTGTAATTAAGGAATTGTAAATATCAACGTTTTTTTTAAATGTTGGCCACATCCCAATATGGATTTCTTTTATACTTTCATATTTGACCATACATGGCCCGCAAGAAAAAAATATGGAAAACAATTTATGAAAATTACTTTGTTACAATTTCAGGGTGGTTTCGTATATTTTTTGAAGTGGAGTGGTGAAGTTTGCTTTTATTTGACAAGGCCGCTTTATCAAGGAAGAAGGATAATGTATATATTTATTGTGTTCATTTAGTTATGGATAGGTTGGCCTATTGATAGGGATAGAAGCTGCATTGAATAATCACCACGTATAGCGCCGGTGTGGCTGGGTTATCCCATTAATTTCAAATAAAGGTGTTTTTTAAAATACCCTTTTTTTTTTAGTTTGAAAATATACCATCTTTTGACAGCTCATAACCCATGGTATTGCAGTCTATCTCATGAACAATCTAATTGCGTGTTAAGATGAGACATTGGTCTTGTATTGGAAAAACAAATAACATATAGACTACATAGTAACACCATAAGATTTTGAGCAATTTTCTTGAAACTTCCCACAAATTTTTATTCTACCTATAGATGTAGACCAACTTGGTAACGGAACGAAAATCAAAACATTTGTTAATAAAGGGCTATTTAAGATTTTAAAGATTGTTAATCTTTTTAAGATTTTCACTTGAAAACGATATAACCGCCAATTTGTGTGAGCAAGGTTACCATAAGGCCTGATTGAAGATTCTTTAGTTTTTCTACTAACAAGTTAAAGTTAAAAATAGCATGTTAAAAAAAAAAGAATCACATTGATTACAAACTGGATAAAGTTAAACCTGACAACACAAAATCACAGAAGGCTGGATATGGCCGCCAGTAGAGACTTGCTAACTTTTACCCTAACTTTACTATCAAACTGTTATATCTTGGCATTTTAGTTGTTGCCATGTCAACCACTTGGTAACAGTGCTTTTACCCTTTTTTTTTTTTTTTTTTTTTTTTTTTTGGGGGGGGGTCCCGTGTGTCAATATGTGGTCCCCCCCCATAAAAAAAAGGATTGATGTGTATCATAATTAAATTGTATGATCTAGGCTACACATCGTGGAAAATGTCAACTTCAGCAGGGGAAAACAGGTCTATTTTTTTAGTGAGGCCAGACTCTTTCTGTTTGTTGTCATTTTTTCTGTTTTTTAATCTATCTTTTTAATTCAATGCAAACCTAATACAAAGTTCATTGTGGTAAAATTAAACTTAGGCCTAACCATTGCAAGTGACACTTATTGAAAATAAAGTGAACTACATAAACGCGTGTAATGGTAGGTGTTGGTATCACAACAGTTTTACAGTGATGTGGATTTTGTGGACTTTTCCGAAAGTGTTTTAATACCTTATCCTTGTCAGGACGTGTTACAATGTGCCCGACCAATTTTTGCCTTATCTTTTTAACACCGCATCCGATCACCGCTTAATGTTATGATTGTTCCCAATATTGATCAAGGGTCATATTGTAAGCAAAAATCATGTGTTATCATTCATTGGTCAAAGTTTTTACGTTTTTCAAATGATATTGTTGTTATAGTTTTTAAACAATGTCCGCTTGTTCTTGTTTTCCTCCAAATAAGAGATGTGTGACGTAATACGATATTAAATGCATTGTGGGAACCATCTTTATTGTTTGTGTTTTCATCCCAAATCTAGGGGTTTAAACTCTATCAAGCTTCCAACTTTTCATGCCAAGAAATAGCATAGAATTGTCAACCAGGCCTCATTATTGTATTTATAGCCTTAGTGAAAGACACGAAAATACACCGTCCCCAATACGGGATAAACCAACAACTACAGCATCCCCAATAACCCAGTACTTGAAGTATATTATTGATTAGGCCCTATATCAAAGTAATCAAATGTTAATTTTTTAAAGCAATTGTACAACAAATACTTAAGTTTTTGGGAAAATTCGAGTTTTGCACGAAAATGGGGGGGGGGGACCTCAAATTTCATCCGCAAATTTTGAAACTGTGTGTGTCATCAAAACAAACTTTGTAGGCCTAATATGAACATTTGTGGCAAGTATAAAAACACCCGAAAACTTTAAAAAACGGTGGGTGAGCACATTGTGCCCATTAGCATGCGAATTTCGAGGAAAATGCATGGCAACACTGGCAAGACTAGTAAAATGTATTCCAAAAGCGTTTTTTAAATAAATATTCCACAAGATCAATTTCTCATCTCAGCAGTATGTGGTCGATGTTGATATCGGAGCACTACCATAATGGGTTATGAGTTGTCAAAAGATGGTTTATTTCCGTACTTTAAAAAAGCCCCAAAACACACATATTAGATTTAATGGAAAACCCCACCCAACATACCTTGTGATTATTTGTTCTTCAATTCAACCTCTAAGGTCCCAGCTATCCATAGCTTTCTAAAGAAAACAATTGTCTATGTGCTGTTTAATGGTAAAGAAGCATATTTCTATACTCCAAAATTGCGAAACCACTGGGGAGGATGGTATTTTGGCTTTTGCCATGGCAACGATTTTTTTAAATATAGATTGTTTCCCCATATTTGTTCGTTTTTGGCCAAGACCATCAAATAAGAAAATATGAAGACAATTTAAAGGCAGGATATAATTTTGGTTTATTGTCAAAGACCAGTACCCCCACTTCGTGTATCCCAACATATGCATAAAAGAACAAACCTACTTAGAATTGTGTGCTTTCAGATGCCTGAGAAAGGCTTTGTGCCTGAAGCCTTTCACCGATTGAAATTTGTTGGTGAAAAATAACCTCTTTCTCTAAATTCAATCAGGTTGTTTCTGACAATGTTTTATAATATCAACAGCTCTCCAGTGCTTTTTACCAAATAAGATTTTATGTTTATAATAATTACCAAAGGTATACCCTCCCTTAAAGACACATTTCTCAAATAAGACAGTATTTTTAAATGGAAATATTTGTTCTCAATGCTCTGGCCCCGTTGCCTGGGGCCGATTGTTCCGTTAGATACGCATCAATCTGAGAGCAAGTTCGAGTGCGCACATTTTGTCGACCAACGATTGACCACTGACTAGGACCATAGGCCTACATGCGCAATGACGTACTCACGCGAACGACTCGTTTGAAAGTCTATAGTCAACTATCGGTACAGTATTCAACATTTCCATTGCCTTCTTCCGCCTTTTTTGCTATATTTATAATGTCACTGGTTCCCTTTTGCGCTTTACACATGTTAGCATGGAACGAGGCTCAGGACCACGGAAGAAACCATGGTCCTGTGACTGGTTCCAATGGTCGACCACACCCAATAGTCAACGAATGGTCGACCTTTCCACACGGTGCGCTCTTGAACTTGCTCAGAATTGCTAAGCCTGTAGTGTATGAACACAACACCATGGCAATAATGGCAACTCATTATTTATTGCTTTGAGGAATCGAGACCCGGATGTTTAAATGACGAAAAGTAGTTCAGCTCCGTCAGTTATCCTTGGTCAAAAACAAATCCAAATACTGTTTTACTTCAGAGTAATACGCCTATAGCATGCATAGAGAATATAACATTGCTTACGGAAAGGTAAAAGGCAAAGGACGGAAAACCCTGCGAACGCAATTTACGTTTTGGGCGAAATTTTCCTTGTAACTATTTTATCCTCCCTAAGGAAACGGTAACAGTACATTTAACTGTGGTAGATGATAAAGAAATTGCTGGCAGAAATTGAAGTGCAACGAGAGGAAAACCACAGTCAGTGCAATTAATTTTATTTATTTATTTATTTATTTTATTATTTATTTATTTTTTTTGGTGGGTGGGGGGGGGGTATTTCTTCATGAACGTTACATACTTACAATCTAAACTATACCCGTTTGAATTATTTTATTTTCAACTAGACCTATACTATTTTAACAAGTTTTGAAACACACAAGTTGAAACATCAATGCTTACCTAGTTTATCTCAGTATCATAGCCTCATGAGTCAGTTTACTTCGACTTCTTTGACATCCAAGCAAAACAATTATAACATTGATCAATATGGGCGGTTTGTTTGAATACATGACGCAGTGTTACCCTTGTTTGAGACGCAGAGGAACCGGAGCCGTGTGATGTTGCGAACTCAATGGCCTTTTTAATTGTTTGGACGGCGTTCGTCAAGTGGTGACAGAGTTTGGTCAATCTCAACGCAGCCGTGTAAACATACCTCTAATAACCGTCAAACAGAAAGAGCATCTTTTGCGTGTCGTTCAATTGTCTGCCGTAACGCACACACGCTGTGGGGGAAAAGTAATTATCAAAATCACCTGGAAAAGTGGGGAGCACGTTTCTCCACTTGCTACGAAGGCTTATGTACGGAGCCCCTAAAGGGACAGGTAAAAACACAAACGTGAAAAGGTAAAAAAAATATCCAAAATATTTCTTTCCCTCGGAATACTATTTCGTCCCCTCGAAATACTATTTCGTCCCCCCGAAATGTTATTTCGTCCCCTCGAATTAATATTTCGTTACCACGAATTAACTTCTTAATTTTTGTAAACAAAAAAAGAGGAGCTACAATCACTTCTGTTTTGTGCCAAGAATAAATGTCGTTGTTCAACTGTCAGACGACAATTGTTGATTTCTTCTGATGCGTGAGTAAAAGCTACTGGGCTGGCTGGGTAGTTGTTTCACATTACTCCATGAATGGCGAATGATTTCACATACAACAAATTAAAAATTAGCATAATTCTACCTGAGGCAGGTATACGGTAAACGACTGCGCAAAGAGACACTCTCTGGACCTATATCAGCCCGATTATATTTTCGTTGACCTTGGTCCTCAACCTAGATTACATTTACTGCAGAACATGCCATAGTGACCAAACACAATTTGACCCCCCGCGTGGCAAACGACACTAACAACTGTGACAGTTTGTAATTATATATTGCCTTATTTTAGGGGGGGGGGGCATGAATGATTTAATTTTTATGCAAAGGTGGGAATGGGGAGGTTCTTGCATACAATATTATAGCTTTTACTGTTAGTCCGTTTCAGAATGAATGCTTCTGCAGTGACTCTGGCCGGAAAATGCCAAGTCAAATTGATGACTGTTGTCGTTACCGTAGCCGTAGTTGTAGGCCTACTGGTATAAGAAACACTAGTTTTCAAAAGACACACTATACATTCACAGCCTACTACAAGAGACTAGACTTTACCTGGGCTTCCCATTTTTTCTCTTCAAAGGATTTATTTACTCTTGTAAGCCGCAATTGAAATAAGCAAAGCGATTTTTTGAACCTTCTAAAAGCTGTTGAAACAATCTGATTAAAATAAATTGCCCATGAGGGATTGGTCCTCTTATTGAATTTAGAATCTGCAGATTGGAAACTACTCAACCAACTTTCTTGTTGTTCCCCTAGAATTAGGCCGTGTCCGAACTAATGGCGTCTTCAGAGGTTACGGCCAGATTGCTGATAATGGCCTATTCTTCAATGTTATCGTTGCAGCCAACAGCCCCTTAGCCGTAGCCGAAGTCACTGGATTTGGACGCAGCTTTACTAACGATGTACATTGCTTTCAAGCTCTCTGGTTTCTTTGTCTTCTTCCCTTTTAACGACTCCAATTGAAACCCTTGTCAAACTTAATTTGGATTGTCATTGAGCAGAAAATTATAATGCATTAAGGATCGTATCATAATAAAAATTGACGATAACGCAGCCAGCTCTTGTTTTTACTGCAATCCAATATCCTTCGTTTATGTTGTCTTTTCTGTATATATTCCTAATGCTGCTGACTGCAGATGGGGACCCCAGACAGGGAAAACGGATCATGCCCGATCACTTTCTTTTAATTAAAGGTAGATAGGTCATATTTGTTGGTTGTTGTTTTTTCAACGTAATGCTGATATTAAAGGCAACATTATCAAGAAAGATACAAAACAAAGTCACATGTGAAAGTTTCAGCTGAATACAGTGTCTACTTTTTGAGAAAACAACACAAATCTGTCACGGTATTTCCATCAAGAACGTTGAACCCATCCACGTTTTATAGCAAGGTGACGCGGGTACCGATTCCACGTCCGCATCAACCGCAAACGAACACCACGGAAAATTTGAGTGTTCAGTCAACCCTCAGAAAATTAATCTGAGCTCAGATTGAGCTAGATGAAATTTTTTACAAATCATATTACTTTAAGGGACCCCTTCCTCTTAATAATTTATATTATCAACAGCTAGCTAGTTGCATGCATTGCTTCTTTACCAAGTAAGTTTTTCTCTGGCAATTCTTTTTGAGTATTTACCAGATATGACCCTACTTTTAAGTTCCCGAACCGTCCTCACATTTAAATAAATAGTATTTCATGTCCAACCTGCCCATTTCTTAAGGTTGTCTTTCAATCGAATGGATCAAATCAGCAGACTTTAATAAAGGTGCGCACACAAAAGAGCCTTGACTTAATTCTTTCTTTTCAAATTAAAAAGAGGCGCCAAGCGAACACATACAAAAATGGGTCTCTTAAGTATGATTTTGCTCATCTTGCTAAAATAACAAAAAAGGAATAGGCCTAAAACAAAATGGGCAGACTTTCATGGAGCTGTTTGAGCATAAAAACTTGCTAAGAAAAACAAATTTCCAGGTACTGCCAAAATACCCTGCAATTGACATTGCGTGTGACTGGTTATCGGCTAAAACTTGCTAGTAATAAATGTCCTTCTAAGCCGTTCATTTACGAAATTAACCCTTGCTCAGGCAAAGATTTAAACACATCTGACACAATTTATTGTTAAATAATAAAACTGTGATCTCCAAACGGATCGGTGCTGATAATGAGCAAACAATAAGCGTTGATTCTAAGTAAGGGATAGCCTATGCATGAGAGCCTGTCTGAAGAGGTCTCATCTGTCAGGGTTCGCCTGACGGTAAACGACGGAAGAGCAATTGTCATTTTGATTTATGTTTCATATCCAAACTCCATTTAGTTATATCCCGATGACATTTCTTTCCTCTATGAATGTATCAAGACAAATATGATGTTTCTTCGGTAAACACTTGTCAAATTATTTAGACCACGGCAATGTAACCTTTATTATTAGTTTACGAAAAGAGTCACCTTGCATATCAGGCATTCCGTGTCACTTCCTGGCCGGCGAGATAGGCCTACTACATATTTTACAATTACATCATAATTTCCACATAAATTCAAGAGTTATTTTAACATTTGTACAGCTGACATTTCTACAGCTGATATTTAAAAAAAAAAATCAGCTGTACAAATGTTGAAATGTGTACCCCTTTCTTCATTAGGAAAGGTGATAACGATCGTACTGTGCTATCTCAATGAAGTGCAATATTTTGTTTTATTCCATTGATTGTGTATACAATCACGTTGTGTCTGCATCAGGAAGTCTAGGCTCCGTGGCTCTTTTGTAAACATGTGATGTCACAGGTCCACAGCGGTTAATACGCTATTGTATTTTGGCGAAGTTCACTTCCATCCTCTAGTTTTCTATAATGAAGCTGCATCTGCATTGGTGGCTAAAGCTACGGCCACGACTGTTGCTAAGGGTGTTTCTAAGACGTCCTAAACTTTGCCGCATGGTAATCCAGCCGTAGCCAGGTAGCCGTAGCGCAAGTTCAGACCCGGCCTTAATGGGAAACAACTTATCGTTCCTACGTTAAGTGGATAAATGAAATTATTACTCATTTTTCTGACAAGGTGCTTCTAGTTTAATTACTTTCGTGGCATTAACTAAACCAGTCAGTTCTGTTGGATTTAATGTCTGTCTTTATGTTGAGAGATCTCAGAGGTCAAATGTGAGATTCGATTATGCAAACTACCCAACATGACGCTTTCTCTCAAACAGTAACTCGCTCGTGTCCTTGTTTGTTCTCTTCTTTTGTCTGAGTGTTGTCAGGTCAACTCGTACTCCAACCAACTCGTGCTCATTTTGGTCGATTCGTACTCTTGCCAACTCGTACTCCTTGGTCGATTCGTACTCCAACCAACTCGTGCTCATTTTGGTCGATTCGTACTCTTGCCAACTCGTACTCCTTGGTCAACTCGTACTCCAACCAACTCGTGCTCATTTTGGTCGATTCGTACTCTTGCCAACTCGTACTCCTTGGTCGAT
>JAUELU010000076.1:12239234-12251919 GCA_032357145.1 Evasterias troschelii | reverse complement strand
GATTTTGTCATGAGATATAATTTAAAACAAAGATTTAATTTCAGAAATAAAAATGTTCTTCGTTTGACGTGTTTTCTTGTTTGGATACGCACGAGACTTGCACAGTCTATAGTCATGATTAGCCCCACTAATAGTGCCAATACACTGGACTTCCTCCGATTCTTGGCCCTACGCCCATGTACCTCAAGCACTAGCCCCACTTGTGTGGCCGGCCAAGGCTAGCTGAATCCTTGGCCACACGTGAATTTCTTTTTAAGCTAAGAAACAGCCATTTTTTATAAACAATTATTGCGCATTTGCCTTTGGGCCAGTCAGCGGCTTAAACCAGCTAAATGTGTTCACTAAGCTCTTAGTCCTAGGTTGCCGTGTGTTTTGGATGTTCAAACAATAACTTTTTAAAAAGATATTTCAAGCAATAATTGTGCAACTTACTCCGCAACGTGGGAGCTGCCATTTTGGAATGACCCCAATCATGCAAGTCTGCACAATTAGCCTATTGTTTGAAATATCTTTTTAAAAAGTTATTTGTTTGAACATCCAAAACCCGCAAGGCAAGCTAAGAGCTTAGTGAACACGTTTAGCTGATTTAAACCACCGACTGGCTTGTAAGAAACACGGTTGAAACTTAATACTTGCTGGAAATGATCAATTGCAATTAACCATTGTTTTAATATACATTTTTTTCATTCTAAAGTACTGTTGTTGTGGTATTTTCACTAACCTGTAAGATTCTCATTTACCTTTATGGCTATAAACATTTATGTTTTACAGATCTCACTCAAACCAACTCCTGTATATCTATCATTGCCCAAGAAACCTGGGTATAAAGTGTTCGATATTACATGTCTGCAACAATGTGAAGACTTCCTTCCACATAATGGCTTGGACCACCATAGTGCCTGAGGACCTGGTGCCTGCCCAGCCGGGTAACTCTACCAGCATGCCAGACATCGACATTGTCCGCCAGGGTTGTTTCTGTGACTTTGATGTTGTTGCGTGCACAAGGTAAAATGTCCTGATTAATACAGATTGTAAAATGGTAAAAATATATCACTTTTTAAAAAGAGAATTATGTTCTCTTTCTGGCAGCTTGTTTGGTGGGTTTATTTGAAAGGCATGAAATAGGGCCTAATAAATGATTATTGTAATAATAATGTACATGGGCTTCGGCAGGAACAGTGCATCCTGAGGTAGGAACAGTGCATACTGTGACCAGTCAGGTAGGAGGCTCTAAATGGGCTTAGGCAGGAACAGTGTTTACGTACTGAGACCAGTCAGGTAGGAGGCTTTGCCTCAGAAATGAACCCTCATATCCAGTCTGATGTCACTGTGGATGCGAAAGTGAAATGCCTCCCGTGCTATCTTCGCTCTTGCTTCCTGTTTAGCCATCAAGAGGGAAGTTAACTTTGAATATTGATCGCTTATGTCACATTTGTGTACTCAATGTTCACTTTTAAGTACACTTTTACTTGATGTCTGTGGTGGAGTTTAATCATTTCAAAATATTTGTATACTTGTAATGACTTTTATACAGACTACAATAGTACGGATGTGAAGTTATAGATTGATGACATCATCATGGGTCACAGAGTATTCCATTAAAGCCGTAAAGGTGCACATTTTGAAGTTGTTACAGAAATTAATGTTTGATTAAGTTGAAACTTGGTACTGTATGTTGTTAAACAGCGATGTTTACTGCAAAAATGGATGTGAGGTCATTATGATGTCAAAATGTGATTTGTTGATGATTTTTTCTTATTTTGACCACTTATTACATATCTTGAGAACAAAGCAAGCTGCAATTTAAAAAAATTCTTGCCCCAGACTTTGATGGTCGTACATAAACATGTATAAAACCTGGAGTTTTGTTATACATGTACACTGTTTCACCACAAAGGTTGAGTTTTACAAGAACTATAATTCAGAACAAGGGCAATCAAGCTGAAACCTTGGGTTGTGTTACACCAACAAATTTAGTCATGTCAGGATGACGTAACCTTAATTAAGGTACAGTTTTCAAGGCTTATTTTCACAATTACATACCCTAGTGAGCTTAATATTGTAGGGATTTACCTTTTAAATTGAATAAATAACTGTTAGAACTAACGTCATGCCAAACACCCAAATTTTGACAAATTTATGTCTAGTTGTATCTAATTCTTAACGTAAGGGTTTCATTTTTTTTAGTTTTTAAAGTTTTGTTGAAAGACAAAGTATTGGTCAAGTACATAATCTAAAATTTCACTGGGATGTGTAAAATTGGTATAAGTATCATTCCATCAGATAAATAGTTCCTTCTGAAACTCTTGTTTAAAAGTCAAGCATTTGAAGACACCATTCTTATTTCAGTTGCTGCGATCAAAATAATGTAAGCCTGAGGTTAATGCACACAAAATCCCTTGGACAAAAAATAGACAGCTTATTTTTGTTCTCAGAGAATTACATGATCATTTAATTTGATAAGATGTTATTTGGTTGTATGGTGTGTTTATTGAAAAGTATCCACAGGATTAACATTAATGTTATAATTGAATATGGTTAATTCATATACCTACGTACATGTACAAAGTGGAAGGCATATACCTCCATGTGTGCATTGCAATCAGATTGTATGGGCAATTTCTTCTCTGCCCGGTACAAAGTCCGTAGCAGAGCCTTGCATGTGGACAGGGTTGCAGTCCCTATCTGACATGTCTGATTGTGTGGGTCTGCCCTGTTTGAGCTTTTTCTCTTGCCTAATACTGACAGTTACTTCACATCTTCTCTTCACAGGTATCTTTAGGTCTACAGGTTACAGTTAAGGCTCCTTGGTTCCATTACAAGAATGATAATGACAATGATAGTAATAATAATAAATGTAATACCAGATGTCTAATTTTCACTGAGGACATTTTGGAGGGTTGTTCTAAATCCCTCTCTACCACCACGACCCCTCGACGTCCGCCCCGTATTTGAAACATGTCTCAAATCCATATTAATAAAACATTGCTTTACGGCCGAGTAAGAATTAAGAATTTAGAATTCACAGCGTCTGATCCAAAGCTAGCAGGTGACGCGACTTCCAAGGACTTGAACAATCCAGTGTTGGTGGTGTAGCACCACTATGTGTCCTAAATATTAGCATGATCGTCACCAACACCCAGATCCAAAAAGAAATGGTCTGCGTATTTTCCCCAGAACAAATGATGCCACTTAAAACAAAATGTCCACTTAATCCACCTAGAAATAGGTAGCTGCTACAGTGGTCTGATCATCAAGTAATGAGTTAGCTGTAATGGTATTCGGGCGGTAAACACTGGTTCCTTGTTTGGAAATAATCTTTTTCAGGCTTGGGTCAGCCAAGAGATATGCATGGCATTGCAAAATGGTACCGGTAGCGTAAGTCGAGGGGTCGTGGGGGTCGAGGGTTTTTTAGAACAACCCCATTTTGGAAGGTACTTTAGTCATGCATTCGTAATAAAATATACACTTCTGTTCTTAGTTTCTTTTGTTATTTGACAAAATACTTGCACTTTTAAGACAAACTATAGTAGCTTGAGTGAAAATTTGAATCTTCATAAAAGATGTTTAGTCTGGAATATTCCAAAACCAATTTCAACTTGTCTCTTTGTTGCAGAAATGGCATCCTATCTGTGTTTGCTGGGATGCTGACCATTATGTGTCTATACAGGGTAAAGTATTATTCTTAACTACTTCTTAGTATCATGATCCTTGTGGACATTGCTTGGGGCTGGATTGAGAAAACTGCCGTAATTGATATATTGCATTTCAGGTTTGAGCAGTATGTCAGACAGAGACAAAAATTGGGATGGTACATTTAGGTGCCAGCAGACATACACCAATGTCTGTGTGTTTCTGGCCATGTGCCCACTTATGAGAACAATGGCTGTACCTGGTAAGTCTGTTAACATCTAGAGTCCCAAAAGTCTCCCATTGATAAGTTGATATTAATCAGTTGAGTTTTGAAATTGAGGGAAGGGGGTCAAGCAAGTTTATCCAACATAATGGATTATTTATTTGCCCCACCTATACACATTAAATCATCCATTCATTCACATTGGTTTATGTAATACCATGAGTTGCAGCAGAAGCTGATTTGGGCATGATTTTAAATTTAAGCCAAATTAGTCTTGCATGTCACAACAGGCAATTTACAAGCACCAGTTCTGAGAAAACTTCAAGAGGAAAAAGCATAATTTTCTTTGAGTTAGCTTAATGCTTGGTAACGACCTGGAATAACATTGGTGTAACTTCTTTCTGAAATGCCTCTTTGTTAGTATAAAGATGGTTTGGTGGTAAGCATCATGCGAACAATATGTTTGCCTCCGTTGATTAGAATTCAATATAAAAGTTTGCCAACAAATTTGAATCTCTAAAACTAACCTGAAGGCGAATTTTGGAGATTCAAATTTCCATGGTGTCAGTTTGTGAATGCTGTGTGGCTTTAGATGTGGCTGGTACCAACTGTCACCTGACTAAATGTGGATGGATTCAACAGTTTCTGCTGTGTTCTCAATTAGTAGACACTGTATTCAGCTGAAACTTTCACAGGTGACTTTATTGGATCTTTCTTGATAATGTTGCCTATAAATTAGCATTACCCATGAAACCAATCCGTGTCCCTACCTTTCTGAACTGCTCCTTTTAAATAAAATGCTGTTGGTTGCCTCTAAGTTGCCTGTAAAAATTGTCATGTACCATAATTTCCTGCGGATATGAATAGCCTTTCAATGGTAAATAAAGTCACTGCGTCTTATCTTCCGATGCGCCTTATCTGATTTCGATTGAGTTCATTGTGATGACTACTATGTGAAATTTTACATTTATACTGCAAAATAGTTCCTTTATTTCGTCCAGGGTAATTCTACATGTAAAAAAAAAAAAAACCTACACCGTTCACATTTTTGACGGAACTTACCGAAGAACAAAGTCACTGGCCATGCTGTTGCCCACAATAATAATAACAATACTGTCGCGAATGAGCGACGATCAATGCTGCACACAATACACTGTTGTATCACATGACAGGTACTAGTCTTCATTAAACAAGTCGTTTTTGTATGTTTTTGTGAATTTCTCCAACAAAAGGCGTACGTTCCTAATGTGAGAGCATTATTAAGAAAAGCCCTCTAGCGTTTGTTGGTTCTTGCATGCATTACTCAAAAAAGCGAGATAGCGAAGACTAGCAGCCAATTCTTTGAGAAACATTGGGTAAGCGTTTGTCTGGGTGCGCTCGTTGTGTAAAACGAAAAACTGTTAAGCTATGGTTATAGAAAAAATCTTTAATACGAACATGGAAAAAATAATAATAAAAAAATAGTAGTGATGTTTTACTCATCTTCGTGATTTTAAATAAAGATCCCTTTGCGCTATGGTAAGTGTGCTTAACCATCACAATGACCCCTATATGTGTTGATGTACAAGCAGTATGGGACTTGGCGAGCATGTATAATGTGAAAGATATGTTGCGGCGGTGCTCCTTTTCTGTTAACCCTTTTATCTTACTTTGGTAATTTGAGGTACTGCGCCTTATGCGCCGAGCGCCTTATCTGCAGGAAATTACGGTATAACTAAGATATTAAATTGGGTGGTCGGGTTTGCGTAGTGGTATCTTTCCTCACCTTCCAACTCCAGCATGTCTAGGACCCTGGTTTGAATCCTGTGTGGGGCACTATGTGGACTGGGTTTTTAGTGCCTACCTGACTTCATGGGTTTTTTTAAAAATAATTCTCTGGGGTTTTCCTCCGACACCTATTGGATTCTTGGCTAGTATGGTGAATAATTTCACTTTTCTGGGAGTCCTTGGCTTCACAACCAGAATTAATAATTATCAAAGTTACATCAAATGATTTTTATTTCTTTTTCTTTTTTTTCCTAATTTGGTAACAGATTGTGCGACTTCATCAAGCACAGCAGCCACTGTACCATCAACTCATGGTGTTTTACTTTGCTACAGCAGAATGCCTTATTGTGTAAGGAAACGTAGGCATTCTACCAATTTAAAAAATGTAGGCCCCTAACACACATGACTTTTGTTGGGCTTCATCCTCTAGGCCATTGGGAGACCCAAGGTACTACCCACTTTTTGTAATGTGATCACGTAGTAACACCAAATAGGTTTTGGGGGCTTCAGCCTGATGGTTCCAGTTGAAGACCAAGGTACTCTACCCCCTTTTTTATAATGGATCACCCATCCAGGAGGTTCAGATGGCTTCATTGGCTAAACCCTGTGGGGAGTCGAGGCACTCTGCCCAGTATGGTGGGCAGGGTCTGTCCTTAACTTTTTAAGTGACTGGCCAACCGGACCAGTTATCTTGCCATGTAACTAGTCCTACAGCTTTTTCACCGGTCCATATTTCTAATGAAACAAGAATGCTTTTCTACACTGAGCTAGCCAGTCTGACCACTTGGAGTGAATTTTGTGTTTTAACTGGCATTTGCCATTTGGCCAGTGGACCACTGTTACGGAGATCGCAGTGGGTATTTTAACTGAAATAGACATATATTTTCTTTCCCCTATTACTTTACAGGATTGTTCATTGGGTTTATATACATTACCCACAGCTAGAGTTGACAGCAGAGTACCTGAAGATGCTGCAGCTACTTACTGTGTGTCACTTCTACCTGTCTCGATCTACTAGACTACTCCGAAGAGATCATCTTAGTATGCAGTGAGTATGAACAGTGATTCACCAAAATACATCTTATCAAATCCTATCCCGCACTCCCTTGGTGTTGTAAAAATGTACTCCCTTTCAGAATGGATACTTTTTTTCCACTGTGATCTTTTAGGTACACCATATTTTTTATTTTTTTAAGAGTGGTGACTCTGAAAAGAGACCGGTTGATTTAGTTTAGTGTACTCTAATTGTCAATAGAAGACTGAAGAGATATATGGTGTAGTGGATAGGGATGGACGATATCTCGATATTATCTATGCGATATATAAACAATATCGACAATAGCGATGAAGATTTTGAAAAATATCGAAATATAGCGATATCACGATGTTATTTAAAATAGACGATATGGTTTTAAAAAAAGCTTTATGTTACACTAGTTTTCCCCTCAAATGATTCCAATTTGTGTAGCCCATTCAATAATTTGGACAGCGACCACAGTCCCCATCATTAGTAAACGATAGATGTTGTATGTAAATGACGGATAATCAGACTCGGTTGATAGAACTGAGGCTTGACTAAATTCAATGAGGGAAACTGGAACCATTGTGTACATCTGTCCACCTAGCCATGGTTGTTTTTCTTTGTAGTACATGTATTGCCGAAGCAGCAAGTACGTGATTGGCACAGGCTGATTTCTGACTGGCCGCTTTCCAATTGGCCGAAATGCACTAGATTGGCGTGAATAATTGTGACGTCATGCTTGCACTAGATTGGCGTGAATAAGTGTGACGTTATGCTTCTCTCAGCGCGCTGGGAGTCAATAGTATTTATTACCTCGACATGCGGATGTGCTTGCTCCTAACTTGGTAAACTTTACAGTAAGGGGTGAAGGAAGGGCATGTAGCCGTGGGAACGAAAAGGCAAGGGAAATTCCCTTGATGAGAAATCACTGCGGGAAACGTCGGGAGAACGTTTCTACGAACACGTACTCGGGATCGGAATAAACATCGAGGCACCAGCTTTTACAGATCGCAGCGCTAAATCTTTGAGGTAAATCCATGAATTAATTGTGTCAGAACCAGTTATAAAAAGCACACAAAAGTGTAAGACGTTCTGTTTTCATGGATATTAAATTCTCAGCGGTTTATCCATACAGTCATGTCTTGTTTGTTTATTTTATTGCTCATGTCCTCCGACTCCGGCCCCCTGCGGTAAAACCGTTTTTCCGTGTTTGAAAATTTTTCACGATATATTGACATATCGGCGATATTTACCCGACGATATATCGCCAGTCGAAATTTACGCTATCATCCAGGGCTAGTAGTGGATATTCCTCTGTGTTCTGGTCAAGAAAAGTTTTCTAGCAAAGTCTTCTGCTATTAGGTGTAACTTGGAGAGCTGGGTGGTCTAGCGGTTCTTACTAGACTTCTGCTCTAAAATGCAGAAGTTTGTGGGTTCGTGTTACTATTTTGAGTGCCTAGATGTTTTTTTTCTAGAAGGAATGGTACAAATGCCAAGCCTCATGCAAAGTTTGGTTGTTACTGTCCACGATTGCTGACTAATTACATTTATTCTTATACCATTACAGATTGGTCTTGCCAGCCCTGATTCTGTTTCTGTCTTACTTCAGTGTTGTAGTTACTGTGGCTATTGTCTCGGTCAAAGACACTACAAAAGAATGCTTTGGTATGTATTGCAGGCATGTGAGACTTCCACGTTTACCCATTTCGCATTTTTCTTGCAGGTTTGTTTTTTTTGTTTTTTTTCATCAAGCAGCAAGTAATTTTTCTGCACAGTACTCACACACACAGAGAAAGGGAACCTGGCATCGAGAAGCAATTTATGATTTGATTTTGACACATGAATCGGGGGGCTATGTTTCTGTTAATGTTTTGTCTTCACTGCAGTACAAAAGCCTGTTATTCAGACTGTAGCGCGGGCCCAAAATCTGGACACAGACTGCGCTTGCTAACTAAAAACAAGTTTTCCTTGTTTTTTCCCATGACCCGCTCACATGCCTATAAAGAAATGAGGGAAAAAAAGCTCTGTGTATGCTGAAGGTCTTGTGTTTGATTCCCGATCAAGGCACATGTTAAGGTCTTGCTCTCTTTCTCTCAGAAATACACTTAGATGTTAATGATTTTACATTTGCAATGTGCACCTCTCTGGAAAACCGGTGAAGATGCCAACACTAGAAAAATAACTATAGCAACAGTTTCTTACTGGTAGATACACATGCTATATAAGACTAGCAATACCACCCAAATATTTGTAAAGACTGGTACATAAGCAAATGGTTCCCCCTTAGGGTGCCGGGGGTAGATTTTTTAACATTTTGTCACATAAATCACTAAATTTAGTGCTGGTGTAGATGAAATTTGGCACACCTTTAAATATTTAGGTGTAGAAAAAGATGGCTGTGTTTATAAGTAAATCTTTAAAAAAAAAAGGGGGTAATTAGCATATTTAAATAAATTGTGGAGGTCCGCAGCCCAAAATCATGAAGGAGCTTACCTTTGAACTTTGCTCGGCGGGACTGTCGGAAATACATTGTTTGTGAACTGCGGTAGAGCTGCGCTGAATTGTGCATTGTTTTCTGTAGTGGTGTTTCAGCCGCATATTCAATACCGCTGCGATTTGGGATTCTTTTTGGTACAGCGCTGCAAAATATTGGGGGTGCCATCGGGCCCAAATTAACTGCGCACAGCCTCGAACCCGGCTAACATGTGGTTCAACTTTCCATGATCGTAAATTGTTTAATATCGAACACATAAGAAATACATTTATATAAACGGAAACGGGAATTATTATTCTATTTTTCACTTCTTTTTTTTTCTCTCTTAACAATACAAAAAAAGAGCAATTAATTTAATAAAAACAGTATCCCCGATCATGTAAAATGCCACTTGTGCGTCCGTGTGGACGATTTGTCCACCCGTTTTAGCACTGTGAGTGGTGTCACTAATAAGACTCTGGTATTATTACTGTTTACCTATTTAACCTGTTTACCTGTTTAACTACAGATCCATACTGGATAATGATGTCGGCCGCTGAGTGCTTCTTAACACAGCTATTCCTGTTGGCTGGAATACTCATAACAAAGAAAATGAATGAGGTCACAACTCTGGAGAGTGCGAGACGACAACAAAAGCGAAACCTGTGGAGGTACGATACGATCTGCACTCAAAATGCTTGGTTGTTGATTGATTAAGAGCCAGGCTCATGGAACTGTTTAAAATAAAGAAGTTCAATTTTCAGAGTAAAGAGTAATATGCTTGGAGTACTAGCTAAAATTGCATGTAATGTTGTCAAGTCAGAGCAAAAACGTTGTATCAGAAAGAAAAGCATAATTTACTTAGAATTCATAGAGCTGCTTAAGCACAAAAACAAGCTAAGTAAAACAAAGTTATGCTTACCAGAATAATGTTGCTAGCTAAAACATCATGTCACATGTACCAAATGTAATTGGCATCAAACTGGTAAATGTAACAAGTATAGGAGAAGCGGCATCGTTGGCCGTGTTCTCGGAACCATCCTAACTTGCTTCTTTAGTTTGTTTCTTCTTGGCTAGTCGTTGGTTTGTTTTTGTATTAGTTTTTTTTCATTTGGTTTCCCTCCCTTTGTTAGGCTCTCTGTACTTTGTTTAGCTCCATACTGTATGTCATTTATCAGTCATTAAGGACTCATAAGAAACTATGCGTTTTCAAAATGAGCTGGACCATCTTCAAAGACAGTTTTTTCAGTTTGGCCTGCCCCCAATATCAGTGAGACTGGAGCTACTCTTTGTAAGTTTTGGTACAGCACTTGTTCACTCTGACAGCTTAAAGACACTGGCTCCCTCCTCCTAGAAATATCAACTTGAGAAACTCTTGCAAACTCTGTTCAATTAAATGAAGGACAAACTGGTACAAAAACAGCTACATTCCCTCCCTAGTTAATTTGCTCAATTAATAATTTTTCTTTATGGTCAAGTTTTCTTTTGTTTTTTTAAATGTATAAGCCTATATTTTTATCCTTAATCCCTATTTTTTATTCCTGAAAGTTTGTCTGTTTTTCTTACAGTTTTTAATCTGCAATGTTTGATTTAAAATAAACCAATAATAATAATATTTGTATTATTATTATTATCACTATTCTGTTCATTTTTGCTTAGCAGAAAATTTGCTGCTTAAACAGCTTTATGAAATTGGACCCTGGTTTGCAAGTGCACAAAATTAATGTTGTATCTCGCTAAAGTTATCCTGGGTGTACACAAACAGCCTTGGGCGCCAAGATGCAATTTTTTTTCGCATGGAGTCTCACTTGTGCAAGACCTTACATTCAGGCTGTATGCGAGTTGGTGGTATTGGCAGTGGTTGTGATGGATCACTGAAAGTCCCATTCTTCAATGTTTTCACTGCAGTCAATGGCTATAGATAAGTCATGCTGATTTCCAGGTACATTTTTGAATTTGTATTTAGACATCACCTTCTTCATTTGGTGGTCTTATCATATACACATTTGTTTTCTCTGTTCTTCTTTCTAATAGTATCATCATAGCGTTTGAATTATCATCCCTGACAACGATGTTGTTTGATAGCGTCATGTTGGGCTTGAGTAAGTCTTCTTTAAATCTAATTTAGTTAGACAGTAATTTCAAAACTGAACTGAGAAATGAAGCAAAAACTTGCAAACATAGGGATCTCCCCAGGGTTTTTCAGTTCTGCAGGGCATTCTGAACACATTGTTTGCAAGATAATCCGAGGCACACTGAATTGACATTAGATCCTCTGAATGGTTTTACTTTTCTTTCTTCTTCTTTTTCTTTGTTTTACATTTTTGTGCATACATGTATCATCCCACAGTTTGCACAGAGTGGCCCAGTACACTAGCTTTTATGAAACTAACACTGGATATCTGGTAAATACATGGATTAAATATGGAACTCAATTTTTTGTGAGAAATGCCTTTTTCAAATTCCTTCAAAATAGAATCAAAAGATATAATCAAACACTTTCTATTTCTTGTTTTCTCTTAAACTAGATGCAATAAACGACAATTGTGGAGATATTTATGTAAGTTTTAATTTAATTATGTGTACTTGGTGTTGGATGTTGGAAACATTGCAATCTGTTTCATTACTTTCTTTTCCCAGTCATTGTAAGATTTAAAACTTTGCATGGTGGAGATACAATAAAGCAAGGTTTGTGGTGACACCATGTACATGTACATGAGTAGGAATTGAAACTTTAGAAGGTACAGTGTGAGAAGAAACTAAAACAAAGTGCCTATGGCTCGTGATGCTTTTGATTTGACATGTACTGTTTATATAAACAAACTCTTACATGTGAATTCATAAAATATTGTTCTCGAAATTAGTTTCCTGGTTTCTATGGTCAAACTAACATAATAAACTGACCATCACTTACAGCAGAATTCTGTGTATTAAAGCGCATAATTCTACGGGCCAAAACCATAGAATTCTATGGGCCATGGCAGAACCATGAATTGGGCCTGTATAATTGTGGGATATTCCATTCTAGCTCTTTAAAATATGCTTATTTATTGTATTAATTTAATTTTAAATAAAAACAAAAATAACAACAAAAATCTCATTATCATTGCTTGGTGATCCATTAAGCCGTACCTTTGGCTGCACTGCCCGTTTTATTCTCTGTGTCCACAGCCATATCGGCAATTCCACAGTCACCCAAGTTACTTTGAACACAGACACCCAAAATCTCATTTCCTGTGTAACATTTTTATTACTTAATATTTTATCAACAGTAACTTTCAATTTATAAGTGCCAAGAGCTACCTATTCAGTTTCATCTCACACACTGTCTTTTAGGAATTTCCTGCTATCTTTAGATAGCCTTTCAATTTTCATTTAAATCAAAACATAGGTCGTCCTTCCTTGTTGTGACTTTCTCAGCTCTCTTTTTCCCTAAACTTTGCTTAAAGGTATTATACAGGAATGACAGAGCTGACAAAATAATCACAGAAAGTGTTCATGTTTTGTGTAATCAACCACATACATGAAATAACAAACCTGTGAAAATTTGAGCTCAATTGGTCATCGA
>JAUELU010000076.1:12203516-12219466 GCA_032357145.1 Evasterias troschelii | reverse complement strand
ACGAGATACTAAGTCGTTCGAACGAGATACTAAGTCGTTCGAACGAGATACTAAGTCGTTTGAACGAGATACTAAGTGGTTCGAACGAGATACCAAGTGGTTCGAACGAGATACTAAGTCGTTCGAACGAGATAATACCGAAGTACGCAGTCTGGGGCCTTCGGAGGCACATGCTGATGGGGGCCAAAGGCGCTCACACCGACGAAGTGGCTCTGCAGACAATTCTCAGGTAATTCTAAGACCGAGCGTGTCAGGGCGGTTATTATCTCGTTCGAACGACTTAATTATCTCATTCGGACGACTGATTATCTTGTTCAAACGACTTAATTTAAAAAAACATTTTAATTCAACTTGGTAGCAATTGGCTTCCGTAGTAGCTTGCAACACTTGCGACACTTTATTTTTAAGGATAATCTTACATTGACCTTTATTTCCGGTCTAAACAGGAAGTTCAAAACTTGAGATAATCATACCTCCTGAACCACATGTCATAAAGTTGAATGTCTGTGTTGTGTTGTAGCTTGCAACTCTTGTGACATTTTATTCGAAAAGATGACCTTATTTTGACCTTTACGTCCAGTCTAAACAGGAAGCTCCAAACTTAAAAAGTAATATGTCATGAAGTCGTAATATTTGTGTTTTATTATAGCTAACAACACTTGCAATATTACATTCAATACAATGACCCTACTGTGACCTTAACTTCCGACCCTTTTTTTTTTACACTGCAATGAACACGCTTGATAACATGCATTCATTTCAAACACAATTACAGGATACACACAAATACATAATTAGTTCAATTCTCGAGCTACAACAAAACTTCTCATGGTCAGCAGAACGGAACAGCTCTGTGATTGTAAGTTACAATCACATTAGATCTAGTTATGTCTTTGCTTTTTTTAAATGAAACTTATCCTCATAGAGGCTTTCTTTGTCAATACTGAAGTGTGGATTTTATAGAATAAAACTTAGAAGATATAGGAAGGTTAATTCTTCACCATTTCATCTAATGCATGCTTTATCAGACTGAATTGGTATTCAACTGGCAATTGAAGTGAAAACAGTAACACGATCTCAATTTTATTTGGGTCCAAACTCAAGTACAACTTGAGCACTCTTCCTTAAAATAAATGAAATTTATGTATATATATATATTTAATTAATCAGGTAACTTTTCAACCACAAACTGTCAATGAAGAAAGTGTTGATTACCTTCATGTGCATCCAGTGGGAAAGGTCAGCAAAATGGTGGTTAAGCTTGTAGGCAAATGTACAGGTAAGGAAGCATTTAATAAAGTGTTGATTTAATCAGAATGATTTTTACCTCTTTTTTGTGAATGGCTTTCTAAGCCTTGTTTGGGGCGAACTTGCATTAAAAAGCAGTCAAACCAAAACAACTTTTGTTGTGAATTATGTTTAAAAGTTTCAATATACTAAACAGTTGTGAAACTCTTGTAAATGTCAAAGAAAATGTTTTGAGAAAAATGTGATAAAAATCTGAGAGTCTTGTATATAAAACCTAATCAGGTTTCCTGTTTTGAGGGGACTCATAGTGTTGTTTAGTTGCAGCTGAAGAAACCTCTTAATGCATGTATAAACATGTACATACAGTGCAGTGAAGCTTAAGTGTTTTAAAATGTTGTGTAGGTTGATGATTTTTCAAGCTGGTGTAAGTACTTGAAGGTAGACAAAAGCTAATTGAAATATTGTTTAAATCATGGATTTGTGCATTGATTGCTTGTGTAAGTTTACTCCTCCCTAGGATTGGTTATAGTGCAGATACAATAAATGTCTGGATACTTGATGATTTTATCCATATTTGCAATTTCCAAACAGTTTGTAGTTCATTTGACTACGGTTAGTTGTAAAAAATAACTCGTGTATTTAAACATATCGTACATTGTTTTTGACCCGTGAATAAATTGATGTTACAGGTCCTGAGATTTCTCTTGGTAGTGAAGTTTTGAATTATGGTTTGATTAGTGCTGGCCAATCAGCTACAAGGACTGTAGATATCATCAACAAGTCCGATGTAGCAGCAGTGTTTAAGGTAAGCAAGGTCACACTTTATCAGTGTCCATTTGTTATAGAATTAATAATTCACTCCGCGGCAGTTAAGTTAACAACAAGAAGTTCCGGGATCCACCAAGCCAAAGTAGTAGCCCTGGCTGATTTCCTACCTCCCCACGGAGTACTTAACAGCAGGACAGTTCTCTTCAGAACTAAGAAATCTACTCTTTGGCAGTATAATAAATGGCATGACAAGTTCTCAAAAACAAATATACACAGCAAAATATATACATGGTGCTACCCAAACTGATACATATTATTATAGTAGTGTTCGGAGAAGCGAGACACATACCTTTTAAATTCCCACTATTTGTGTGTTTTCAATAATTTTTTTCAAACATCAATTTGTTTTCACCTTGCATTGTAGAACTGTATCATCTGGTAGTTTAACTCCAAGTGTCTACGTGGCTGGGCTATTAATTGACAATATTTTTTGTTTCTTAGTTTATGATTGATAGCAGTGAGAGTATCTTTAAGTTTGGTATTGAGAGCGGCAAGTTGGAACCCAATACCACCCAGACCATCATTGTACTCTTCACACCAACCTACCCCATAAACTACTACCGCAGAGTTACATGTGTTGTTCAAAATCAGGTCAGTTGATAAGAAGATCTTACATTTTAATCATCAACAAATGTATTTTCTTAGTGTTGAAACTCCTGTCACTTTGTAGTTGGATTTGACTGATTGATGTACATGTAATTATTGCATTAGGGATTTCAGATGTGCCTTAGAATCCAAAGTTGACAACTTTTTGGTCTTTCCTAATTTCTACAAAGAGTAGACCTTAATGAACTTTGAAAAAACACTAATGCAGACACTGTCCTAAGTTAACGCAGCTGTTTTTTGAGGAGTTGTTGGTATTTACTAATAAAAGTGTTACCTTTTCAAACGATTTCCTTTCAAAACGAATCCATTATTAGAATACTGTTTGATGCATGTTTGTGCAGGATCCCCTGTTTTTAGACCTGATCGGAACCTGTCATACAGAACTCATCAAGCCAGCTGTTTTACAGCCCAAGCATTTGAAGAAGTACATGGAACATGAGGCTAGAGGGTTCTCAGTGTTCCCACCTGAGGTTAGTGCTCTGTTTAGTGTAAAGTGTACATGCATGTGATGTACCATTATCACATTTATCAGAAGGGTTATTTTCAATGGCATGTAAAGTAATTTTCTCAACAGTAATGATCTAAACCTAATGAAAAGATAAAATACTAAATCTCAAGCAAATGTTCACTTCCCAGCAAATGAAAATATTGAGATATTTAATCATTTCTTTACAATGGCCCAAATTTGTTAAGACACAAACATGTACATGTATGTACTCAATTGTTTACTAGTCCAATCATAATGGAGATCTTAAAATAATGAGTGGGCACTTTACAAAACTCGCCAATATTTTTATTTAGTATTTTGTCCTTATTTAGGTGCCATGCATTATTTTTGTTTTTGAGGTAAAATTTAGGTAGAGAAACAGGATCTAAATAAGTATCTTTTAAGGCAATGAACACGTTTGGTAATCACACAAAATATATTGTGGGAAACCACTACCTCTGAAGTTACATAGTTTTTGAGAAAGAGGTAATTTCTCACTAAAATATTAAAAGACTTCATGCATGAGGTCTTTTATTAGTATCTGAAAGCACACAAAGTAATACAACAAGGATGTTTTTTCTTTCATTATTCTCTTGCAAATTCGAATATTTTTTATTTCCCAGGATGCATTGCCGTATATTTATCACCGCAGGTGCAAGATGGTAAAATTCTTGCTGAAATGTGAAGTACGCACTGCAATGGAAGCCATTGACAAATGCTGTAACTTGTATGAAATTTATACCAAAAATTTTCTTACCAAAAGCACCCACTTCTACCTTTTTCTTACGCAAGACGCTTAACGAACCATGGAGATATAGAAAATACAGCAGCAGGATTGAGGCGACATGGCGCCAGTGAATTAAGTGTGCCAAGCTTTGTTCAGTCATTGTACATTGCCCATGCTGCCAAATTTTATCAGATTAATCTTGAAGACTCTGAAATGTGGTTGAAAAACAAATTTCAATTACAAAAGGGTGGCAACATTTAACGCAATCAATTCAGAGGTACAGAAAAAGACCAAAATGTATAAAGTGATAAGTGGATTATTTTGCAAAATCATTTTATTGTGAGATTTTTAAATAAATATTCGTCCGGCGTTGTTATGGGATCATATCTTTAAGTGAGGAATTTCCTCCCATTTACTCCCATTTACCCCCGGTCCCACTACACCCCAGTAGGGTTCACACTTGGTGCGGCACTGGCACCTGGGTCACCTCGCCCATATTTCATACATGTTGCCCAAACTCCTGATTTTTACCGTTAGATTTTTCAGTTTGTTTAGCCAGTTGCATCTCTGCTTCCTTGAAGAGCCAAAATATAGGCTGGAAGGATTTTAGAACTAGCAAGCCCATTATAAACCATTGAGGTATTTTCAAACTGAACATGTACTTAATTTTTGTCTACAGTCGTTTTTTATTTCTAAAGAGTTTGGACTACCTCTCTTACTAACACATAATTTTATTCATATCTTAAGTTTAGCCAGAAGCAAATAAACATCCAATATTATATGCTGAATATTGTGAGGTATGGCACAAATACAAAAGCATAGTTGATAAACATTACAGTCAGTACAGTATTTCAAGTTGTATGATATGATGGTCTGAGTAGAAGTGTTATCATGGCTATGACTTTGCCTGTTTCCTAGCAACTGAATGAGATGGTAAAGGAAGGCAAACTACAGTTAGATGACAAAGGATGCCTGATTCACAAGCAGGCAGAGTCCATGGAGAGATACTTAAAGCCTCAATCTTTACAACTACCAATGGCTCAATATTTCAATGATGGATACTATGGTCTAACCAATGTAAGTTTAATAACACTCTAACAAATCCCTTTAATTTTTAACAGAAAAATACTATTTTGTCAAGTGAAAACATTACATTTTGTGAAGAAAGAATATAAACAACCTGATTAAGGAATGATGGAAAAGATTGTCTAGTGATCTTTGACAAAACAAAGATTAGACCTACATTTCTCAATAAATTCATCAGAAAATATATCTGAAATTGTTAATTGGTATAACTGCAAATGTTATGCATATTCAGAGATCTATTGTGAAAATGAATTTCCTGTTCACCATTCAAAAGATTGTTTCTTTGTGATAGGTACATGTAACTGTGGATAGGTCCAATAGATAGGAATCTTAGTTTTTAATATAAAAAGGAGAGATAAAAAATGAAATGGCACTGCATCCTTTACATAGATGATCAACTAGTATTTGATTGGAAAACATTGTTATTGGTCATAAAATTCTCCCATCCAACCAATGTGCTAACAGCGTGCATTTTTCTTCCCCTTTGTCTCTTGTAACAGAAAACGCAGCACGTCAGTATTGACACTGTCCAGGTTGACTTTGGTTGTTGTGTCAACTTGAAGCACATTGAGACAAAAACAGTGAATGTTACCAATCATACCAAGGGTAAAATAACAGTGACATGGATGACTGATGAAAGTCATGTGTACTCTATCACACCGGTGACATGTGACATTCCACCTCTCAAGATGACATCATTCAGAGTCACATTTAAACCAGTAAGGCATATTGTGAAAAATGGATTATCAGTGTACTGTTTGTATGTTTCACTCTTTAAGGTAAATTCAAATTGATAATTTAGCGATGCTTGCATGTAGTTTTAATTTGGGTATCAACAAAATGGAATACTGCATGAATTGATCCTGTTTACTACTAGATTTGCCATTAAGTATAGATTTCCAATTGAACTGTTTATTGGCTATTCTTTTGAATAGTTATTTCCAATAGGACTTTGACTATTTGCCAGACATATTGACAGACCAGCCAAGAGCATTATAGTTTCTGGTTCGCATAAATCTCAAAAAGAAAAACTAGTTCAGTGAATTTCCTGTGGGTTCTTATGGGATCAGATACATACATGTAGGAGCCAGTCTTTGTGAAATGGGCTTGGTTTATGATGGTATAGACTGTACAAGTCTCATGCATTTTCAAACTTTTGGACAACCATATCAAGTTTTTGTTCAAATACTTTATTAGTTTAGCGCTGTTCATGGCTATAATAATTGTACTGTGTATTTGGGAAAAGATCAATATAACCATGAAATATATGAAAGTAAAAAGGTTTTAATAGATTCAACAAAACCAACAAATGTTGTTATAGTTCATGTTCAGCTTCCTAAAGAATCAAATGAAGCTTTCTAATCCTTCTCTAGTGGTCTGCCATAAAATTAAGTGCTGTGTTTTTTAAGTGATGCATTTTAACATTTGATCTGTTGTAGCCAAGAGTAGCAGATAATACGTCATTCTGCGACTCTTATAAAACTATGCACTTTATAATTTCAAGCAAAATGAAAAAATTGAGAGAACAAGTGCAGCAGTACTGTGATTCTTTAAAATCATTCTTCATGACCAGATGACTGTTCAAAAATGAGTATTTAGACCAGAAGCCACCACATACATAGAATTTTCTAAACTTGTACTTTATTTTTAGTATTGCTGACTATAAATACTTTTTTGCAGGGAGTTCCAAATCATTTTTTTGCTGCTGAACTTGAAGGATTTGCATTCTACAAGGTAATCCTTAGCATGGTCTCGTTTTTAAAGATAGTTTCAACATGAATAGCAGTTTATCACATCTGATGGTTTATTTTAAATGACAGTAGGATATTGATATTTTGTATTATTTGAACAGCTAAAAATTGTCATACAAGTATTGATTTGTCTTATTACCTTATAAGTATGTTTTTTTAGTAAAACCGTTTGTCTTAAGTTACCGCATGTTTTCCCAGCATCCCAGCAGAGTTTATTTAATGTATTCATTGCTAATCTACTCAATTGTTGTGGATGTTTTTTAATAGAGTATGCGTGATTATCGATTAGTACAAGATGAGACCTTTAGCCCACCATGGTGCTTGACTGTATCTACTGTTGGACATACCTTCCAACCAGGAAATCAAACCTTTCTACCCAAGATGTCCTTTGATACCAACAGAGTGGTAAGATAACATTTCTTATTTGACAGCTTCAAAGACATATGGTGTGGTGTTTAAAATGGTTTAGGGTAGCCGTAGGTAACACAAACAGGTGCTCATAAAACAGGAAAAACTATTCAATATTTGTTGGACAACTCTCATAGATCAATTGTGAGGTTACTTGGATTTAAGGTTGAGGCAAATCTTTGCCTGTGTAACAAAAGACTTGATATAAGTTATTACTATTCATCATGTCTATATGATGACCACATTTAAAAAGGTAATCATATTCCAAAACAAAAGATGATACATAAACACGAAACATAAAGGTATATTTTACTTTAACAAGTTAAGACAAAAATAAAAACAAAACAGATTTGATCGAATACAATAGCAGAGAAGTCGCATAAAGTCAATGATAGAACTCATCAATACCTATTGTTTCTGGATTGTCTATAAAGTCTTCTCATTTATTCAAAACCAAAGATGTGTTGTTCCCGTCTACAAAATGGTAAATCCTTTTTGTACATGATTGTATGCACTAGGCATTGTTGATGTTGTTCTCATGTTAATACCCTGTTGATACATACAGTCATTTGAACCAGTTTGGGTGAGTCATAGACTATTTTAATACTCATCATAAGTAAGAATTCATTTGGTTTTGCCTTCTCTTTTCATTGGTAGATTTTGCCAGCTGCTGATACAGGTGACTCGATTTACAAGACAATTTTGTTGACCAATGAAGGATCTACACCAATCCACTATGAATTACAAGATGACCCATCTGGGTAAGTTATTAATTATTTCTGATCACAGATAACAATAAAACAGTCTAGCCATTTTTTTAAACAGACTGTGAAAGTTAGTTTCACCACAAGTTAAGCCCATATTGATGAGCCGGTGTTACCTGAGGCAGCAAGAAGTATCCCAGTATGAACAGATGTCCCCAATGGTTTCTTTGTAATGCAAGTTGTATGAAATCATCAATACAAAAAGAGGCTTTTAAAATGGGGAAAAACCTAAAGACGATTTTAAGACTAATGACATTGCAATCTGTCAGTGACAAAGATCATCTAAGCTAGTCTCCTGCTAATTGATATCGGTGTATTGCATCAGTGTATTGTATGGTTTCAGACTGGTTATTGCAATACTCCCTAGAAAACCCCCCAAATTGTACTCGCAACGTAATGTTAAATGGTTTCTAAACTGTCTTTTTAAACTGTTTTTGTGTGTGAGTGTTTAAGACCAGAAGTGAATGCATAGCTTAATAAACAGTAGAAGTCCTTGTTAGTGTAAAATCAATGGTCCTGCTAATCAGTATTCAGCTACTTTTTGAACAACTCATAATGTTTGTTTTTTCTGCCAGCACATTTCAAGTGAAACCAAATAAAGGCCTTGTTCGAGATAAGTATGAGCTGTTTGTAGTCAAGCTGACTCCAAAGATTGACAATGTTCGATTAAGACATGAACTTCGGTGCAGGTTTAATGATGACAGCAAACATGACAAAAACATTGAGCTTCTTGGGTCATCAGAACAACCCAATATACTGCTGGATTCAGAGGTTAGTATCTGTTAGAATTTAATATGTGGTCAAAACTGTTGTATTCACATAACATGTTTGTAATTTAACAGTTACAAACAGCTCTGCAATTATTAATCATTTGAAAGTAGTACCTTTTGCATATTTTCCACTCATTGTTCATGACAGGTTTTTTTTATAATAAACCTTGGAAATAATATCTTGTATTAATGTCAAAGGTTCTAAGAGGAACCAATTACTACGTAAATTAGGTTACTTTAAACCTGAGTAAACATGAGTTGCTTAATTCCCTCCCACTAGTTTTTCTCTGAGCCACAAGTTTGTTATTTAACTGGCCAACTGTGTAAACCTTTGCAACAATTTGTAAGATAATATTTTTTGAGTACAATTTTGTTGATTCATGTCATTGGGCTTACTTTGTATTTCAAAACAAAACAATTTTGCAATAAGAAATAAGTAGTATGTTAGAAAATGTTATCTCAGTAACAGCAAACTGAACATTTCAATGTATTATTTTGTTTGAAGGGAGTTCTGTACTTCAAACCTACCTGTATCGGTACTTCATCTCAGCATAGCTACAAGATCAGGAATATTTCACGCATTCCACTTAAATACACCTGGAAAATACCTGGGGATGGGAAGTCGGTTATCAATGTGGAACCAGCAAGTGGAGTGATACTACCTAATGAACTTCAGGTATGGATTCTAAACTGGCCCTGCGGGCTATGGAATAAGCATGCAAGTCAAAAACAAAAACTTTTGTTAACAAAAATAAATATCATAACTTTGTTTGGCAAAGCAGTTAATATTTTTGCTCTTAGTGATTTCACATTTTCTCTTCAAAACTATTGCTGTACGCTGAAATACAATGGTGCCTTTTAAAGCATACTGGTATTTATGAGATAGTCTCAAGTAATATTATGTTTTGCAAACATTAAACAAATTCTGTTTTTAAAATTTTCTTTTCACTGGCAATTTTCCACTCAAACATTCGCCTAACAAAAACATCACATGTGAATGTTGACAAAAATATGGACAAAACATTAAACCACTATCAGAAAATGTGAGCACCTTATTTGAAGAAATTTAGAAGGTTTATAGTAAACTCTCTTTGAAATTCAGAATATTTGAATAAATTATCTCTTCGAAACAGCAAAGATGTATCATATATGTTTATATACTGTTTTTCATAAAGGCTCATGTGTGGACATTTACACCTCAAGAGGACAAAAAGTTTGTTCTGAAACCGTTTGTGTATGTAGAAGACATCAAACATGAAGGGTAAGTCACATTGACTCATCACATGACAAATCAGTTCATATACAGGACCTTACATCCTGGTCAGCATTGACTATGTATGAGTAATGCTAAGAATTGTTTGTACTATTCTATTTGTTCTACTAATTTTCCTCTGGTTTCTCAGATATTATATATAAAGTTCATGGATACTGCAAACATATCCAATTGAAGTTGATAGGTCTAATTGTTTATTACACTTTCCTTTACAAATTTGTTAACTTTTTATATTGAAAAGAAACGTACAACAGTTTTTATTTTTTATTTATTGAACCTATTTTTAGTTTGTTTTTACCCCTCAAACAACAGAATGTAAAAAGAAAAAAGTGTTTGCAATGTTTTGAATTCTGAGTGAGGTGCGCCAAAACTCTTTTCCTTTTGCCTTGTCACTAAAAATAGATTGTAAAGATAATTATGCTCACTTTGTTCAATAGTGATTTCAAGCGAAGAAAGCAGTTTAACCTGAGAGTTGTAGGGGAAGGAGCAACTGGAGAAATTAAGGTTTGTAATTGTGTTTAGAGAGGATTTTCCTCACAAAATTTTCCAGGGGTGGGGGATGGAGGGGACTGGAGAACAAAAAGGGTCAAACTTGTTAAAGTTTGTAAAACTTTTGCAAAAACTGATGCTTTTGGTCAACTCTCCCTGTATGAATCAATACATGCATTTAAGCTTTTAATATATTGGTATTGTTTAGTTCCTAGGAAATGATTATGGCCATATTTGGATCTTTCATCATTTGAATTTTAAAATATTATGAAAAAGGTAATACAAATTTTAATTATTTGTTCTTGTTTTTTAGGCTGAGAATACCTTATTTGACATGTCAGATGTTGTCGTTGGTACAGCAGTCAGTCATGATATTACTATCTACAATAACAGTAACTGTAGTCTTCACTACAAGCTGCTTGTAGATCAATCATTGCATGGGAGTTATGCAGAGGAGGCTAGCAAGGAGGACAATCTTGGTAATTTCAGCTCTCATTATTTGTAATCTATCTTGATTATTTCTCATGAAACTATTAATTAGTAACTTTGGCATTGTAGTGTCTTTAGCATCTATAGTTTTTTCTACAGGTCTTGGAATTATACAAAAACAATGTATAGAATAGCCAATTTCTAACCAAGCGTAGTCTTACCCATTGCAAATGACGTATATTTTTACAATTGAACATGTTTGTAAATACCAGCTGGTAGTTTATTCATGATGGTTGTCACATTTAGATGGATTTCCCAATAGACACTAACTTTCTTGGCACTCGAGGGGTTACTCTCAAGGGATCATATTATATGAATTGTTAGAAATACAACATACCGTTCTCTTGCAAACAGTGATTGATTTGAGCTGATGAATAACATTGACTACACTAAACTGTTTATTGGATTGAATATTATAATTTCCTATCAAACAAATTGTCTTTATTTGTTAAAGCAATGTGTGCAATGTAGATGACCCTGTAATTCCTACATTGACCTAAAAGGTTCCTACTATTTGTAAAGGTCAAGTAGTTGAAAATTCAGTTTTAGCCTCCTAGTCGCACTCTAGTACAAGTTGTCTAGTTGGTGTGGGCATATAGATGATTTAGCTTTCAGTTGTTTAATCATTGCCGGATTAAAGCTCGCTTGATTCTTCTCATTTTGAAAGTACACATTATTTTTGTTTTCTTGGAAAATTTTTGTTTGATGGAAGTCATTAATACTTAACACAAATTGTAATTTAAAGTTTTTCTTAAATTGAAATTTTCAGCACTTGAGTTAGATATGACTGATGATACTGTTCCAGCTTGTTCCCGTCGGATCATTCATGCTACTGTCCGTCCATTACGTCGTCTTTCCTACACTTTTGACATTTCCTATCAGCTTTGGACTCCAACAACTGAAAAAAATTGTCATCCTCTTTGTGAAGAGAAACATAAGTTGACCACTCTGACTGCAGTGGGTGTGTATCCTACTTTGAAGGTGACCGATGCCAGATGTTATGGCAGTGCTAGTGGCATCAGTAAGGCTAGCTTGTGGAACTTGTTTTCATTGGACAAGTGAGTCATGACTACTTACTTTTATGAACAGTAACAATACAATCTACAGTGTACATGAACTTACAGGATTCTATCAGTACAAAAAACTACAAACATTATGTCAGATGGTGAGGCTGGTCAACTGGTTAGATTTGTGTTGCCAATTTTAGGCCCCCAAAAAAGCCAACTGGAAAACAATCTGACATAAGTGTTCTTTTAAGTTATGTTGTGTGACAAGAACAAGTTGAGAAACTGTTGCACCATACATGCTTTGCATGTAATGACCTTTTAGATGGTTTGCCTTCAGGACCTACATGCACTTTCAGGGGACAAAACTGTGGGACTTTGTGATTACTGATGGCAGTCTTTGTCCAATTAGGGGGGGTGTGAAATCTATAGGTCTTTTCAAACTACAGAAATCTCCATGTTGGACATGGTTTTAACCTGTTTAATCTGGACTGGCCTTTTAACTCTACAACATTTCAAGACGGTGTTTACCAATGTAGAGCGTTCGATCCGTATCGAACCAACTCTGCTTGGGAGGTTAGGGAGCACGTATCATTTTAACTCTACAACATTTCAAGACGGTGTTTACCAATGTAGAGCGTTCGATCCGTATCGAACCAACCCTGCTTGGGAGGTTAGGGAGCACGTATCAATTTAACCGCCCGAGAGCTAGGCCGAATCTGGCCGAATCGACCGGGGCTATAATGAGCATCATTATCAACAGGTCAATGCACAGTGCTCAATGCACAGTGCTCAGTTTCGTCACCCGCATATTCATGATCTCATAACGGCTGCTTCACAGCGGTGGGCCGCCAGATTCGGCCTAGCTCTCGGGCGGTTAAATTGATACGTGCTCCCTTAGTAGATGTGTACGAAAATTCCAACAAGCCTGGTATAAACACCCCTGTGTTCATTTTGAATCCATGCGTGGCATCATCCATAAGAAATTTTAGGCAACCATTTGTTTGATAGTGTGAAAAGGCCTTACTTAAAGCAGAAACTTGTCATAAACCAAGACAGGTTTTTGTCCCCCCCCCCCTCTTTTTCTCAATTGACTGCTTCACTTAAACCCTTGTTCAAAAAATGTATTTTCAATTTAAATGAACCAAATCCAGTTTGAAGTCATTTATGAGGCCAGTGTCATGGTGTTCTATTGATCTTTAAATCTACTTGGTTCCCTAAGTATCCAAATGAAAAGTTTGTAACAAAATAGATAAAATTACTTCCCCCAAAAACCTCCATTCTCTTACAATACAGATTTTATTATTGAAAAAGGGGAATATAAAAACCATTAAGCATTGGTCAGGTCTTTGTTTTTTAATTATTACATGAACCATTAATCAAGGCAAGTATAAGGCAGCTGTACCCATAATGTATTTACGGTTTAATTGTGATGTAATTTACCTCTTACACTATTACATGTATTGATGGTTAATTCTTATTGTTGGTTTTCAGCCTAAACGTATGTTTGGAGTCCAATCCATCTCCAGAAGAGCTTACATATACTACAGTGACACGCCATAGTACAACACGTAAAGCAAATGTCCACACTCGTGCTATCATGGACTTTAACTTCAGTGGGGCTCCTCAGGGCAGTGACCCATGTGTTGTTCATCTTATGCTTGAAAATACAGGAACTGTGCCAACAGAATGGTAAAGAAAGATAATAGAAATAATAACAATTTAAAAGGTCAAGTATTGTAAATGGTGGCAATAACTGTACATGAGCCTTAGCTTTGAAACACTCTTGTAACAACAAAAGTTTTTTGTTTTTTTCCATAAACAAAACTAATGATGATAATACTGTTTTGTTTTTGTATAGGTGTTTTTTGTTTCCAACGGATCTGCAACTGGAGCTGGAATACTGGGCAGAAACTGGTGATTATGATGTTGATGAACTACACGAGGTATATTGAACACAATGAATAGAATTTTCAATCAAGAAATTTTCGTTCAGTTGATCTTGTTCATGAAATTTATGTTAAAAAACAAAGGATATGTTAAAACGAGTAGCTAGTTATTGGATCGTTCTGAAATTGAGAATGGTTACAAACATGGATCCTAAAAGTAGCCTATTCTTTAATCTATATTCACTTTCTATGTTATAAATACGTTATGAATATGATTTAGCTGATGTATGAAATATAGATGACCTAAACTTAATTGTAAAACTTAAAGGATTTCGGCAGCAAGTTAGGAGAAAAATGTGTAGGCTTACGTGCAACGAGAAAAAATAAATGGCATTGTCACATCGCATTGAAATCATGTTTACAGCTAGCTGAGGTCATTTACCCTCACATAAGAAAAGAAAAACTGCTAAATTCCTTTCTCTCTGGCTAAAGTACCAAATTTGACTACTTAGTTGAGTTGGCAGCTAACTTTTGGAGTGAAGTTAGCAGCAAAGTTAGCTACTTGTGTGAACATACCCAAAGACTAATTCACTGTGAATGTTAATTTCAACCTCTATACAATAAATAGTCTTGAAATGCAAGTTATCAATACTAGGAAGCTATTATCTAAAAATGTGCCTGTTTTTTTTTCAATTCTGTTGATGTTTGGAAAAATTACATAACGGGAAAATAATCAATATTACTGATTGTGTGATTAAACATTGTTTTGACTGTCATATTTCTTGCTTATTACAGATGAGGATTATGGACAACAAGTTGTTTAATATAGAGCCAAGTCGAGGCAAGCTCAGACCAGGTCAATGTCAGACCATCACCTTCACTTATAACCATGACTTCGCTGGTACAGATCGTTTGCCTGTTTTGTTTAAACTGACAAGGGGCAGAGAAATACTGGTATGTACATATGTGTCATTCACAAGTAGATGTCCCTCATCTTGAATTACATAAACAAAAAGCAAAAATATACTTTTGTGGATGGGTTTCTGTGTAAGTAACTTTATTTGTAATTTGCTCATGATATCTGGATTGGTGTACTTATTTAAACAAGCACTATCCATCTGTATGTTTAACAAAGTAATTGAGTAATACTTCATGCATTTAGAGAATGATCACTATGCTCTCTTTTTACAGTTAAATTTTGTAGGTGTGACTGTGGATCCAGTGTGCAAATATGTGCACTTTCCAAGTAACAATCACATGTTTGCCCCAGTGCCAGTTGGTGTAGCTAGCCATCCTAAACAGGTGTATGAGTTGTACAACGGTGGTGCTGTACCTGTTATGTACCAACTAGATCTTACAGCATTGGAGTATGTATTGCAGGTACATGATAACTATGTGATGATCCGTCTACTTGTTTATGCATCAAAAGTTTACTCCACTCATTTTGGTTTATAGATTTGCATGAGATTGACCAATGTTTGCATTGTTCACCAGAGTGTCTCAATTTTTTTCTAAGACTCTTGGCTCTGAACCAGAACACAATCAGAACACAAAAACTATTGGTTAAATGCTTTTTCTTGACTTGTTTTTCCCTCTTCTCTCTTTAAATGAATTTAAAAAGGTATGGCAAATTTTTTAACAGGCATAAAGCATATTGTCATCAAAGATGTATATTTGTAAAAAATAAGTGAAATTTTAATTTAAGGTTTCATTGCACAATAAACCTTTACAATTTAATAACTACTTTATTTCCAGGAAAACTACAATCATAAGATTTTTGAATGCCTGAATCCAAGTGGTGAGATTGCTGCAGGTAGAACTGCAAATGTTGAATGGGTGTTTTCTCCGCTGGAAGCAAAGCAATACAAGGTAAGCACATTAAATTGCACACAAACCCTTCAAGAACTGTGTTAACACATTTATAGAGTTTTTGTAAGTTATCGTAATAAGTTTGTAAAATTATAAATTAATAAACCTTGAAAATATAAATGACAGGTTAATAAGGTAATTCCACTACATCTATCACTCTACATATGGTGCAAATGCTTGAGCCTCCTTTAAAGGGAGTTTATACTTTTGGTAAATTTCAAAGACCAGTATCCTCACTTGGTGTATCCCAACATAAACATGA
>JAUELU010000076.1:12192647-12203421 GCA_032357145.1 Evasterias troschelii | reverse complement strand
ATTTCTCAAAAACTACAGCACCTCAGCCAGTAATATTTTAAGGGAAGCTTTCTATCATCAATATCTTTAAACCATGTGAGTTTAAAGTAAATCTGTGAGCTTTTCTGTTTTGTGTTTTACCAGACGTATAGAGACCCTTTAAGTATGACTGTTTGCTACTGGCCAAATGCACTAATAACTCAAAATCAAGATACTTTTTACATAAAATTCCAATGGCAGGTGCAGTGATTGTAATAACATTTAAGGAGACAATGTTTTTAGGAAACGGCTATATTTGATGATGTTACTTACTTGCATCAATCCTGTGTGATTTTGAACTTTAAATAATAATCTGCACCAAAAGTAGATCAAGACCTGTGTGACTACATGTATATACAATTTTGGTGAAAAAGAGATGACCATAGATGTGTCTGTGGCCAGCCTGTAAGGGCGCTAAATTACATGGAACATTGGGCCAATAACATTCCTTTAATCTTTCTCAGCCCCTGGGGATTATACAGCCTGGGTTGCCATGGTGCTCCCAAAGGCTTTTTCACACCTAAAATCAACCTTTACCCTTGCAGGTGTCTTTTAATATGTAACCAAGTGCTTCATGGTATCACATCAAGTGCCACATTTGCTCTATAACTTGTTTGATTTCTTTTTTCAATTAGGTGGACGTGCCGATCCATATAATTGGTGGGGATACAGCCCTGATCACCTTCTCAGGGGTTGGTTATGATAAAAGGATTATGGGAGAGACAATGCCAATGACAGATGGCACTGAAGTCAGTCATGTTCCAGCTGTACAAAGCATTCCTGTTCAAGGACAGCTGCTGTATCTGAGTGAAGAACGCATTGCTTTTGGCAATATGCCATTATTTTGTCAATCACGCCGGGTCATTAAGATGACCAACCAATCATCTAGTCACAGGTAAGTTGTTATTTTTGAGAACGTGCTGAGGGAAGTACACTGTATTGAGAAACAGAGCGTGTGAGCGGTTTACCTAGCAATATTTCCAGCTGATAGTGCTCACTACAAACAGAACTATGTACATGTTAACCCAACCTTGAGTGTCATTTAAGTGTGACGGAAAAAGCACACACACCAAAAAATATATAAATAAATAGAACAGTTAAAATCTCATTTTTTTAAATTTTTTTTTATAACAACTAGATAAAGATAAAATAAAGTAAAAATGAAATCAAAAATAAAGCCAGTAGAGTCTAAGCAGCAGCAATGCAAGCAGAGGTAAGTAAATGGGACAGAAACTGTTGTGTCTCATTGTTCTTGACTAAGAAATTTGTCAGATTCTGAGGAAGACAATGCTGTGAAAACTCCTGACCTAGATGGTATATCTGCCAGGGTGATCAGAGAGTTTGCACACTAACTTAGTAAATCTCTTACAAATACTCTTAATCAATCTTAAAATGAAGGTTCTGTGCCACCTCCATGGAACAGAGCTGTGGTAGTCCCAAATCAAAACCAGTGTTTTGAGACAAGTTAAGATCCTTTAGTGCCATCTTTTAGACAGAAACTTTAATTAAGTCCAGTCTTTTGGACAGAGACTTAAGTGAAGTCCAGTCTCTGGACAGAGAACTGAGAGAGACTTAAGGGTCATTCCGTGTCAATTCAACACACCTTTTGACCTGACCGTCACGGATTGAAATGAAATTTGGTGTGCTGATTGGACTCTTTGAGAAACCCCCAGAACTGAAATTTGATGTAATTTGGTCAAATATTGTTAGGAAAACAACAGGTTATATTTTTTACCCCTAATGCAAAATTAACATCCACTAAGTGTACACTCAATAGATGTTAATTTTGCATCAGGGATAAATAATATTATTTGTGTCTTTACTCATACATCAATGCTGTTTATAGCTCTGTACATTCAGTGCATCCTACGTCCTGTGGGGAACAGATTCAAATCCACGAATACAAACACAAATAATAATCTTTATCCCCATCGCAAGTTTAACATCCATTCAAATTGTTGCGGTACCCGCTGCTAAATGATAATGTTCAAACTGACTACTGGGTAAGCTCAGTTACCTAGTAAGATATAAGATATCTGATCTAGAATGGAAACAGTAATGCGGTTGATGTATTGGTAAAAACATTATTAATAACTTCAGTATTATGGACAGACAATCCAGAGGATTTTAGTATTTTGGGCGTAGAAATATGATGTAGTCATGATTTTAGTGTTTGAATTGTGTTTTTACTAAAGTTTTAAAACTTAGTGTTGAAATTATATGTGACTTATTGTAAAGCCTGAGTCAGGATAGTCAAGACCAAGTCATTTTCCAATGTGACTTAAGTCTATCAAAATTATGGCACAAGTTAAGTCCAACAAGAATGATACTTTGAATAATAATAACCATTGTTAACTTTCTATAAAGAAATTGTCAACCCAACAGTGTGTACATTTGTTGTAAATGTTGTTTATATATATATTTTGTTTATAGCACATCTTTTGAGTGGTTTGTAACAAGTGAGAGTGCCAGCCAAGTCATTGATATTCAACCTGTTACTGGTGTATTACAACCTGGACAAAGCTGCATGTGTAAAGGCACATTTATTGCAAATGGGGAGCCTTCATTCTATGATCTAGACATTGTTTGTGAGGTAATAACACTTTTCATAAACTAACTCCAACCATTGGTTCTCAGTTTTCATTGTCAAACCATGTCCATCCTTATTAATCTCTTTACAGTATTGTTGCGACTATTACCAAAAAATTTCTTGCGTATAAGACGCATCTCATCTGACTTTCAAAGGTCCACAAACATCTAACGGTGCCCTTTATTTGACTTTGATAGTGTTCATTGTGATGACTACTATGTGAAATCTTACATTTATACTGCCAAATAGTTCCTTTATTTCTTCCAGGATAATTCTACTTGTTATAATTTTTTTTAAATAAAACCTACACTGTCACATTGACGAAACTTACCGAAGAACTATGTCACTGGCCATGCTGCTGCCCACAATAACCGTACTAGTACCATATGCTCTTATGGTGAAAGCATTATTAAAAATGCACCCTCTAGCATCCCACTGGTTCTTGCATGTAATGTTATGTAGCTTGCAAAAAAGCGAGATAACAAAGACTAGCTGCCCATTCATTGGGAAATCTTGGGACAATGTTTGTGTGTGCCCGCTCGTGTCTTTAGAAAAAATCTTAAAAACAAAAAACCAGAATAAATGTCTACTCATATTAGTGAATGAAAAATCACAATCACCCATGTATGTGTTGATGTACCAGCAGTGAATGGGACCTTGCGAACGTGTGCATGAATGTCATAATGCGTCTTATACGGTGGTGCCCTTGTACATTTACACTTTTATCTTATTTTGATAATTTAAGGGTACTGTGCCTTATACACTGAGCGCCTTATCCGCAGGAAATTACGGTACTGTCAAAAGTCATAGTGCACTTTTCCAGTTTATTTGGTTTTCTTTAACACTTTGACTGCTGAGCCCGAGTATACTCGGGATAGACTTACCCCCCAGCTGGTGCTGAGCCCGAGTATACTCGGGATGACTCGGGCTGGTTGTACAACGTTGTACTGCCCTCTGTAGATCAAGGATTGAAATGCTTTTCATGTATAAAACGTAATGACATACGTTAGGGGAACCAATGGAGTTGTTTTTGATGGTTTTACTCATCGGGCCAGGACACCAGTGGTGGTATAGTAACCTGGAAGTTTATACTTTCGGAGTTAAAAAATGGCAGCGCCCAGGAAACGCGTGAAGTGGTTAGTGAGTGTAGCAGAGCTGTTGTTGAAATATTCGCAGATAGTGACTCTGAAGTAAGTGAGTTCTGATAATATAGAGTCTGTAAGTAATGCCAGTGACATTGAAAGTGAATTTGATCGACAGGAATTGTCCGATGATGACGGTGATTTGCAGACGGTGAACTTCTGCTAAATTTTTTTAGTTAGTAACACTAACAGTGTAAAATTCCACTTCTACGATGTATACCACTCAAAAAAGATATGGGGTGTAAAAGAAAATAAAAGCAACAGTGTCATTTATTTGAATGTTTTTGTTTATAAGTCTTTGATGTAGTTCTCCAAATAAAATCTGCAAAATCGTGGGGAGGGACAGTGTAAAACTAAAACATGAAGTTTTTGTGTAGTTTTGTAAAACTAGGAGGGACTGTGTAAACATTTGCAGCAGTCAAAGTGTTAAACATGTTAAAGGCAAAATAAATGGAAAGTAAGAATGACCACAAGTTCTTAGAATCTGTTTTGATTATTTGTAGGTGACTGATGAGACTGAGATGGCAGAATATCAAGAGAAGCTTTCCAACTGGGAGAAAGAAAAAGACAGGCAGAAATATGAGTTTACAATCACAGAGAGTGACACTCTTAAAGAGGTATGTTAAATATAGTTTCTGTGCTTTTGGATGCTTTCATGAAAAAGGATATTGCAAAGAAAATGTGTATATTATGTGGACAAAATAACAATTATAATTGTCCAAACTGGGTTCTAAATTAGATTAGCATACAACATTGTTCACTTGTACACTTTGTCATGCGCACCTGAGTTGCAAAGTGAAACAATAAAGATCTGGGCCTCTTATCCCTGTTGGGACGAGTTATGGAAACAATAACAAAATCTTTCTCAAAATACTCTGATATATAATTAAATTAAACAAGAAAATTAGTTAAAATGCACATCAAGCACTTGTAAAACTCAATGGATCAGTATATTTTCTAAAGATTTCACATGAATTGATGATTGCTGACTTAGTATGAAATCTGCTTCGTTGTTTGAAACATGCAAGCCTCCTTCCTGATCCAACCATTGTCCGGAGTTTGGATTTAACAACCTGCTCGCTGACTCGTGACTCCAGTTTCAGATTAGTATTGCTAGCGATCGCGTCCAGTTAGCACCTCAATTGATTGTCTTACAAGCCATATATTACGATTTTCAGACTGTTAAAGGTATTTCCTTTGTTGAGGTTTTTATTACTCTCGTTACAAAAGGGTTGAACACAATGTTTTGCTCGTAACAGGCCAACAAAAGTACCTTTTTGTAACCGTGTTGTCGCTACTACCGTGCTCGTATAAGTCGTATTTAAATGCATTGAAATACGCATGGGGCAGTATGAGACCGGCTAAAAACCTTGTATTAACCGGTACCTCCTAATATGCGAGTCGACTGTACTACACAAAGTAATTGTTGTACGACGACCAACCTTGTGAGAATTAACATGTATAACAGTACACGCATTACTGCGTGACTGTGCGCTTTCAATGGGTTTTGGTGGTTAGGAGATCGAGAGCGTAGCTCATACATAATTCATGAGCTACGTGGAGAATCGTTCTATGCGTGTGTGGTTGTTCACGGGAAGCCAGTGAACTACTTGTTAACGTGGTCACAATTATTGGTTCCTGGCTGGAGCTACAGCAAGCCTGTCTTCTCAGTTGTTTTCACCGTCTTTGATCAGTGATCACCTCTCGGTTGGTCTTGGCCCATCAGTATGTCAGAAGTTGGTTGTTGCCACCAGCTCAAGTAGCATGTGGAAGACCTCTGTCAGGTGATTCCATTCAGGGACTGTTATGGGGGATGTCCACAACCATCAATTGGCTGCATTTTGGCTGCATTTCAAAAGTTTACTTATCAAATTTCCTAATTCCAAAATTAAATGAGGTGTGAAACAAAATATTTTCATTTAAACAATATGATATACACAATAACTGCACACCCATCTTTTACCGGTGAAGTCATCAGCGGTATGCTTCCGTACAAATTTCTTAAAGTGAGACTTAAATCTCATTCTGAATGGAACATAATTCACTTCAAATCTTTCATGACCTTGCATTTACAGCAGTAAAGCATCTTACAGATAATGAACTTTACATATCAGAAGCTTCTCTTAAATGTTTCTATATGTGATTTCTTAATGCACGTTTCCTTATAATCTACAAATAAACTCAATTTATTTTGTTATATTACCATTATTGCACAAACATAAAAAACAACGTAGTGCAAAAGGGGAACCCTGACAGGGCACAGAAGTCCACTAACAGGAAAGGAATTGATTTAGAGAAAAACACCTTGAACAAATTATAAATATGACAATACTTACAGTATGTTTCCCAAGCCAAATCGCCTTGAAATCGCTCCAGCAACTTGGCTTTGCCTTACAACTCCGCTTTGCCTTGAGATGTCTGGAATTTCCAATAATGCATAGCGACATACCTACTTACCAAAGCTTAATACATCTCACCCATCGCTGTCTCTCATTTTGCAGAATCTCATGAGCATTTATATACCCGTGCCATGGCTCACTAATTTACACATACACAAAATAAGGTACATGTGAAATAAATTCAAATGCTTTGAATATTCATTGCTGACTACGATAGACTTGTGTGAGTCTGCTGTGTTGAAAAATATAAAATAAAATCAATGACATCGACCTTGACCCGCTTATAAACACTTTTTGACGAAAGGTAAATGTTATTCTTTGTATTTGTTGCAGGAAATTAACTAAGCGTATTTATTCTAATTTTCAACTGATTTATTTAAATTGAATAACAGGCTAAATCAAGCACCAAACTATGCCGCACTGTAAGCTCCAAGCGAACGGAGAGTCCAGACTTTCAGCATTATCAGACACTACCACCAATCAAAAATGTCAAATCTAGCAAGGAGTTAGAGGAAAGTGAAACACTCAAAGGTCTATCCGAGACAGGGACACCACTTTGGAGTAAACCACAACCTCCTCAAAAGTTCCTACTGCACTTAGGGGCTACTGGAAGAACACACACCATTGCAGAATTCCAGAGTAACTTCCCAAATGAAGTTCAACACTTCTTCATTGACAGGTAAGCATTTATTGATTTGTCTGATTCTTCTTCTGGAGAAGTAGGTGTTTCTGCAGTGACCAGTTGTGCAAGCTTCTAACTAATTTTAATTAGAAACTGTCCTCTGTTTATCCATTTGAAACATTTTATAACTCAATGCCCATACCTATGCACTTGCAGACAAACTGCTGCATACAGAGGTGTTATTTGCAGAAGAGTGCTATGGAGTTTGACCTAAACTATAATTTCTCAAACTCCATATAGCACTCTTCTGCATGCACAGTTTAAATGTTAGTCCTCGGTGTGCAGATGAATTACAAAAGTTTGTACAAATCTAATGTCACTATCTAAGATAAGATATTCCGAGGTTTCCACTCCGAGGAAATTCAAAGAATTTGGTTTGACAAACTTTTGTTTTCATGAAGCTACATATACTGACTGCAACGCTGACTCTTGATTTAATATGGACCACTTTTTAAGCGTCCTAGGCACAAACATGTTTGAGGCTTGTGTGTGACTGAGGATCAAATATGGCTTTCATACGAACAAACATGAACTTACTTTTGTACTGAAACTCATGCACATGCAAAAGTACTCAAAAACTGTTTTTGCATTCATGTATAGATTCTATATCAGATTTTGAAAGAGGCGAACAACAGCCATACAACAATTTAAGCTTATACATTGGTTTTTACACACAGTTTCAAAAACACTGGAAAAATAATTACATGGAGCCATGTAGCCCTCTTGCTGCAAAAAATAAATTGAATTTTCTGTGTTTCATAGTTAGGAATAAAATCTTCATGATTAATATTTTGAAATAAACAAATGTCGTCACAGAAAGGTTTTGACCAAGATCAATCTTTATTTGTTTGTTGAAATGCATGTGTAGTGACTGTTGATTACTGTTTACGTGCTTTGCATATCAGTGTTTCACACACCCCCACTTATAACATGTGGAGGGAAATTAAATCTGCATTTTCATTGTATATTCATATGGGAAATGAAATCATTGAATTTTTAAACACTAGCATCTCTGACTGAATATTTGAGGGCTACTTAAAATTGTACAACTTTGTTTAAACTTGTCTTTCATTGGAAGGTCATATAAGTTATTATGACCCCCCAAAACTTGTCTTCAAAACAACTTCAATAGAGTTATAAAACTTAAAGTAGCTTTCAATGTAAATCTTGTTTGACAGGAGCATGAGTGATAGACTAAACCTGCCAGGAAGTAATCAGAAACCAGGCAAGACAACAGGAGAAATGTCTTTAAGAGCTACTGAAGAAGATCAAGAATTAGTATGCGGTGTCACTGCAAATATAATTAGGTAGGAGTTAGGAAACTGTATTGCTAGGCTGAATGTATTAAGGAATTTTAATAGACTTTGACTTCTAGATATTTATTATATATTTTAAGCCTCTGAGAAAGACTCTGCTGGTCAAAACGTGAGGCATTATGAATACTGATATCAGTAACTGTAAGAAACTTCTTCATTACTCCTGCAAGAAAGTATTCTAATCACATGGGAAAATGCCTGGGTAAATTTTAAATACACTCAAGTTTACAATAAAACCTGGGAAGCGGCATTCCCCTAGGTGATCCCCTTGAGACTGCCAACATAGGGTTAGATAGTTCAAGTGGTAGAGTGCTGGCACATTAAACCGGAGGTCGTTGGTTCACATACATTACCACTCAAGTAATTTTTTTTTTGTTCTACCCAAAATTAATTCTGTTTTGTTTTGTGGTTTTTGTTTTTTCAATGTATCAAGAATTAATAAATGCTACACTACATTTCTAATATTGCAGGATTTGATGAAGTATATAATAAATTATTAAACTACCACTCGGTAATAAGCTAAATTCCCAGAAATGAGAATAGTTTGTTGGTTCTTTTGTTTCTCTGTAGGGCTCTGCTGGATGATCATGATTTTCATGAGGCATTGAAGGATATCTCCAATGAGCCAATACCTTACTTCACTCAGTTTGGTGATCGACCACAGACACTTGGACAGCAATCTCCTGCATTTGTGGTAAACTCTCATGATATCCCTAGTGCCATTGTTTCAGACTCTCGTCCTTCTACTAGCAAGTCAGAAGTGTTTGCTGCAACAGCGGATGAAAATGCTGTGGAGATATCAGCTGACACTCCTTTTGGAGTAGATTTAGTTCCAAATCGATCCCAGACACAGTCATCTGGAATCCTTCACACAGAAGCAGATTATCAGCAAAGTTTGAGAGAGGAACGAAAGAGAATTGAGCAACAGACTCTAAAGAGGTAAAGTATTTGAGGGAGATGTAGGCTGAACTATTAAAATTAATCACAAGAATTGAATCATTTATAGTAAAAAAACTTACATCTTTTAAAGCATTTTTGCAAAACTGTTGCCGTAATAACTTTGAATATATTATTAGTTAGTAACTCATAACCATAATGCGTGATCCATGTACACAGTGAAGAGTAACAATTCTGCACCATTTCATATAGTGACAAGTAAGTCTTCATTGCCACAGAAATATGCATGAAAAGCTGAAGTTTTTCAAAAACATTGTTTCAGAGACGGTTGTTCCTTTAGTGGGAAGCTGATAGGGATATCATCAGTCGGTCAACATTTTTTAACATTGCAACTGACATAAAATGAGTAACTGACTTGGGCAATCACAGTGACCACAGGTATATATGTATATCAACTACATGGACATTTTTTAAGTGCATTTATCTGATAGTCTCTTTTTTAGTAAGCATGTCTTTCACTTTATAATTTGTTTACTTTTTGAGTAATAACAATAAGTTATTTTTATCTATCAGGTTGCCTGAGTTTGGTACTGTTTTGGAATCCATACTTGAGAATACGATTTTCAACATTACAACTGAAGCAAGCAGTGGTGGAATCAATCTAACTGCGCGTCCCCGCCTAATAGCTTTACCACCAAGTAGTACAATGGTAGTACAGCCTCCACATTCTACTGTCCCTGGTGTACGCGTTGGTAACAAGAGAAGCAACCGCACAACACCAGGATCATTGAAGAGTGCTCCACATGATATTGAACCCCGCAGTCTCAGTGAAGTGTCTCGATAGAATCTTACAGCTGTAAGGGAGGGAGGGAGGGAGATGTGGCAACTAAAACAGCATGATCAAAGTTTTTGTCTTGATACTTGAAACAGTTGGATCAAAGTTACTGTGTTATTCAGGGAGTCATGTAAGTGCTAACTAGAGGAATTAATTTGAAGGAAAAGGAAATGGTGGTTATGAATTGTTTTGTTATACACAACAATATTACTTAATTCTTAACTTTTATTTGCACAATACAAATAATATTTTTTTCCTGTGTCATACATTGTGCTATTTTATCTTCCCTTTAGTACTAAAGGTTAAGTACATCATCTACGCCAAAAGTTGAGCTTCATCTTAAGTTTGTTTGGTTGTAAGAACTTACTAATCTTCAATCAAATATCTGTGTGACATTTTCATGATCACAAAGTAGTTATAAATGATCAGTTTTTGTATAAAATACTGTTGTTTTGTTGAACTGGAGGTCTGAGTTTACAGCCTACTTTAGCGAAACAACTGGAGGCATTGCCATTAATCTGTTAATGTGATGCTGTATAGAATGTTATGTAAATAAGATTTGCCTTTAGGAATGTGTCAATTATTGTATACCTTCTATTTTGTAAATTGGTCTTGAATACAATTATTATGTGGAAACTAAAATATTGATGTAAATCTGATTATCAAATTTGTCAACATAGGGGCTTGAAGAAGTTTGTAACAAAATTAATGTTTCAATTTTCAGGATTTTGATTCAAATGAATTTGTTGATGAGTCACAATTGTAAAATATAAAGTATTTTTTCGAACTGTTGGTTGATAATTAATTTGTAAATTATGTGTTTGGTGATGTTGACTACCAGTGAACGTCAAAACAAACTGTTTTAGGCTTTGAGTCTGTGCTGGAGCTTATCATC
>JAUELU010000076.1:12172458-12184332 GCA_032357145.1 Evasterias troschelii | reverse complement strand
ATGGGAGTAATAGTGAATGTCACGTGAAGTAAGTTCCACCAATCAAATGACAAGGATCTGTATGTCAGTTATATAAACATTTTTAATGTTTCTCACCAAAGTTCATATCCTTTGTACTATTCAAGGCGTTTTTGTTAATTTCTTTTACTCACGTCCTAATGAAAGTTGGCACATAAAATGACGTATACAAAATGTGTATATCGACAACCATAATGATATCGGTAAGGTAACAATAATGATAATCATAATAATAATATATAGACTTACTAGGTGTCTTTTAAAAAGAAAAATCATAAGGCTTTTCCTCTTAAAACATAAACCTTTATGTTGATGTCTCGTGACCTATAACGTCAGCAAAACATAACATGTTCACTGCACATCTGTAGTATCAGGTGATGATCTTTGAAAACTGTATATATCTCAAGTTGACGTCACGTGGCACTTGATGCACCATGCACCATTTCTTTTACATGTAACACATCCCGGCTTGATTTAACTAGGTTTCATCTTGATCGCAGACGCAGATCTTGTAAAACTTCACCTCATTTATAGGTTATGTCATTTCTTTTAAATCGTTTTCAACGCGCCCAATTCAAGGGGGCCTCCTCTGGGTGGATCTCTGTTTAATATGGTGCCCCCCACTTGTAGATCCTTTGATTTACAATGTTTAAATGTTTTTTCATGTTTTCTGGCAAATAAAATGAAATGATATGAAATTACTCTACCTGTGCCCAAAACCTTCCAAAGCTGATTTTGAGCCTGACCCTGACTCTAACCATGACTCTTACTACCCTGACTTTAGTCCTAACCCTGGTCAAACATTGACCACCATCCTTAACCCTTACCCTGTACTGTAACCCTGACCCTTACTTACTCATCAATGAACCTGAGTAAACTTTCCATATTATGTCTCAACAAATTGACTAAATTGTCCTGGCCTCAGGCCTGAAGCCAGACCTAATATCTTGTTAAAAAATGGTACCCTGAAATCTTGAGAAATATTGGTGATAATTGGTACAAAGATGTTTCATCAAGTCTAGATTATATCGAAGGAGCCTCAGTGTGCTTTAGCCCCCAATATTGGCAAAGCCCAGGAAGGGGTAGTGATGGGAATTTTAAGTCGCGTAATCAAAGTTATGTACTAAAGGACATTGCACCATGAGGTACATAATTGTACACGGTTGCAAAGTAGGGCCTCTACTGTTCTTTGACGTGGACACTCAAAATTCATGAAACAGTCACTTTATAATCTTTAACACGGATAAGCAGGCCCACTGTAGACATAGAATTATTACCACGAATCTTGGTACAAATTGTTTTGATATGAGCAGCGAAAAGGTCAAGTCAAGATGCTGATGTCCGGAAATTGGGCAAACCTTCGCCGAGAATCTGTTTTCCAGTGGTGAAATAATGTCCCACATTTTGTCTTGATCACAGCTATTCTTATTTGTGTACACTGTGCTGTTTTACCGAACCCTCAAATTCTTATATTTTTGGGTCACAAAATAATTCTTCGATGGCACAAAATATTAAGTTGAGGACATGAACACAAATTTGCAGACACAAAATATTATTTTAACAGCCAAACTGTTATTTCAAGGACAAACAAATTTATTTAAAGGTCAAAACATGTTTTTAGGGAACAAATTTTGTGTTGAGGGCAGAAAAATTGATTTGAGCAAACAGAGAAAAACAATTTTTTCTTCAGAGAAAATGAAATGTTATTTCGAGGGAACAAAATATTTTTTGAGGACACAAGATATAATTTTTTTAAGTGAACAAGATAACCTTTTGATGTATCAAATTCGTCTTTGTAGAAAACTTAATATTTCGAGGGAGCAAAATATTATTTCGAGGAAGGGGAATAAAACATTATTTCGAGGGCAACAGCAAGTTTGAATAGCATACTTTTCTCCACTTCTAAATAACATGCACAAAGTTTATAGTTTGCCACGTTTCATAATTTGGTCGAAAATACGTTTTTATTTCTCCGCGATGTTGCTAATAGTTTGAAAATGTGTACACTTTTTTTTAAATTTGCAATTAAAGTTTGTGAATGTTTTCATGAATAAAATTAACCATTTGCTTCACACAAGAAAGCCCGATAGAAAATACCCTGCATATAACGTGATGCGAACAGATGAAGTTTAAAACGTCAAACTGTACGCCATCCCAGCTTAATCTGTAAGAGTGAAGCACATTTCCTATTTCATCATCAGTGTCCTGGAGTTCATCACGGCGCCACAGTCCTAAATCAGAGTCTTGAACATAGACCTTCCTCCCATGTGTCGTTGCAGACAGTGCCCGGCGAGTTGCCGCCGTCTTACTGCTAGCTTGAGGGATCGCCATATAAATTGCTATTAAATTGGTTACGTTCTTTATCTAGCTGACATGGGAAGGCTATCCGGAGCATCCGAGTGTAGCAGTCATCAAGAGACATGGCCAGAGACTTTGTGAGGTTCCAAATTTTACCCCTTTATAAGAGGACTTTACTCGATTGACGAATGACGACTATCTTGTAAACACATCTCTAGTGAGGTATTATAAGGTCCAAATATTCTCCACTTGAATGAAATCAGAAACTCGCTTGAACAGATCTTCTTTTGTTTCGTGGGGGTCTGAGAGGAACCCTTGCACTGGGCATCTAATCTTGAAGAAGGGACGCTGCCTGTTATTTCGTCCGTTTTTGTCGTCGGCAAAGTTCACACTAAATGCTGACCGGAGGGCGGAGTCCAGAACCAGTGCTCAGCGCTCCTGGATTCCAAGGATGTTGATTCCGCAGCTACCTAATCTCTACTAGATCAGGGTAATAGTCAAAATAGTGTTTGCATTGATTGTCGACAGCGTTGTCGTCTTCTTACAACGCAGAAGGGGCGAACTGCGAGTCGTACTAAACCGACGTTTGATGTGCCTTTTCCCGGATGAGGGTTTAAGGGAACGTCGTCATACTGCCTGTCGGTGACGGGCCAAGACTTCGAACGACTGCTGGTTTACAGGACTTCCACTGCTGGAAGCAAAGAATTTTTGTAGTGTTTATTTAATCATGATGTCTTTCTAGCTATTATTATTAACCTGTGGGGCCGACCAAACAGTTGCCACCAAACTTGTCAGGAAACAACGTGTAAGAAGCACCAAATTGTGTCAAGTGAGTTATTGTTTGAGTCTCAATTGAAACTTAAAAGTTGACCTAACTGCAAGAATCCCTACATGATGCCAGTCTTGCCAGTCTGAAAAAGACTTAAGGAACCAAGTGTTCCGAAATTCGACACAATTTTTTAAGCAAGGAATTGAATTTAAGTTTAAAATTTATTTTAAAAATAGTGCACAAAAAATATTAGTTTCAAATGAGATTTGTAAGGACACATGTACTTATGAGCTGTGGTGGTTCTGAGAATAACCGCGGCCGGTGGTTAAGAACTGGTTTCTCCGCAACCCCACTTTCCACAAAGAAAAGTTTAAAATCCTAAATATGAGTTTAAAGCAGGCCGTCAAATCGAGAAAATTCTGACGACCCGTTATTTAATAAGCGGTATTAAACAGAGCTGGTAATTAATAGCGACAAAACTAATATGCTGCAAACTAACAGTGATGTTACGTTACGATCATAGATGAACGTAATGTCAAGAATATGTATCACTCTACTCCATCAAATCACTTCTGCCAGCTCCAATGACACTTTTACATTTCTAAGCTGTCTGATAATTTTAATAACTAACTCTGCGGGAGAATAACGAAGCAAATTGACGCAAGATTGGTGAAGCAAGTCTACAGGGCATCAGGTAACGGGCAGTCCGGGGAGTCTATGACGTAGTTATAGCAACCCCTGCTGACAAATCGCTTGCAGATTACAGGGGGTGATGTGACAAGGCTAAGTCAGCTGATGTGACGAGTGCTCCTCCAGATATTTGAGCCAATATATTTCAAAGAAGACCTTTATGTATTTAATGTTCAATAGAAAACAAATTGTATTGGTGTTTGCTTTTGACTTTTGTGCTGTTCTTTTTTAAAAGAAGTGTCAATTATAGCCTTTAGATTAATATTGGCCCATATGTTTTCTTGCCTATAAACATACATATTTTACTTTTCAACGCATTGCACTTTTTGAATCCTTACAAAACTGTATTTAAACAATTTGTATTTGTTTTTAGTTGATATATCGTAGCTAGTTCCCTAGCTTTTATTACAATTGTTATTCAAAATAAAAAGGTATCGGATAGAAAGAAAAAAAAGGTCACTAAAACACTCTCAAGGTTGTTCGTTGAATCATTGTGTTTACTGGCAGCCCCCCTATTTCAAAATTGACATGAAGGCAATGCAAATGAGCATTATTCAATAATTCACATAAATTTGGGTCAACAAACCTGCCGTAAACGCCAAAAAATAATGTCGATTCATCATCAAATAGTTAACAGAAGGCAAATTTCGACAATACTAATAGCTAGTCAGAATAACTAGGGCCTATTGATGACATGCAATCCAGGTAAAAGCATATATTAGCAAGACATGGTAAAATATAGGTGGAATTAGTATGAATTAGGCCTTATATGAGCTTATTGCCATAAGTTCATAAGAAAAATGCAAAAAATATAGGCTCATAAATTCGCATAGGCCTATAGTCCCGGTATTGAAACCGTCCACGGTCAGAATAAAGATTAGTTAACGATATGAACATTAAGTTTCAAATATGAATGATTTTGAGTAACCCTCTCTTTCATCGGACTTGCGTGCCGACGGGTGTCCATGGAGGAACTAAATTTGTTTGCTCATATCGCGATGGACACTTGGGTAAGTCCGATGTAGGTGATAGAGAGGTAGAGCAATGCTTACAGAGCAACGCGTACATGAAGTCCGTTCCGATGCAAACTCAAACCACAACGATCACTTGCATTGGCCACCATCGCTGACATCTAACAATGAAAACGCACGCTGCGCACTACTCTCATCCAATGGCTATGGGCTTATGACGTCATATGCAAGGGGTCCATAGGTAGGGAGGTTAACCCTCAAACGAGGCTCCTGTTTCGGCCGAAGGTAAATTCGGCACCTTGCCAAACATGTTTGATACACGTTTAAGAGGGGTTGCGAGGGCTTATCTCCCATTTTCTAACCGCAGAAATTGTCGACAAGACATCAAAGGACTCACAGCCAGTTGATGATAAGATGTTTTCAATCATCTCTCTGGGCCCACAGACTACCAGTTGTAGTGTCATTGACATTAACAAGGCGGCCATTGCTTTTGCACCAACAAATGGGAAATTTTTTGAACACAGGGCATCGGATTTGTTTTGCTCTACCCACTCTCACCAAGTCACCGACCCCTGATGATTGACACCCCTTCTAGACTGTGTGTTAAGATACAGGGGGGATATCATGGAGTAATTTAGCATGGCTGAGATTTACCACGTGACTGCAGTAATGTTTTTCTTGATTTGTCCCAAACATGATTGTTACACGTCCCTCTATGCATCAGGGTTAAGTTTTGTTTTAATGCACACGTGTAGGCCTAACGCTCACGTTACGCCATGTATACATGCATATATCGTCATATGCGTATTGGATGCACGCACATTATAATTCCTAGCTGTTAAAGGGAGTTTATACTTTTGGTAAATGTCAAAGACCAGTATCCTCACTTGGTTTATCCCAACATATACAAGAGAAAAAAAATGTGAAAGTTGCAGCTCAATCGGTCATTGCAATCACCAGAACAAAGTGGGGAAATCTTAAGTTTTCGACTTCGTGAGATCAAAACTAACTGTTTTACTCATTTCTCAAAAACTGTAGCATTTAAAGCAAAAATATTTCAAAGGGAGTTTCCCATCATGACTATCTTTATACCATGTAAGTTATGTGTGAATCTGTGAACATTTATATTTTAACTCTAACCAATGCTACAAACACCATTTAACGTCATCATCACAAATATCTTGGTTGCACAATTTTTGGAGTTAATGTCCCGTGTGTTATCAGGTCACATCTGGATTGGCAGGTACGGCTATAGCTACGGCTGCTGCTAAGGGTGTTTCTCTATGGACCACCTTCAACCAGGCCTGCCTTCAAAGCATGATATAAACACGCAACGTGTATAGTTTGAGCTGGTATCAGATTGCAAATATGAAACTGCCAAGGATTATACGGACAGTATGCATACTCGTTACGCAAAAACCGTACCTATGGTGAACAACGCAACGCAACGGACCTTACAACACGTGTGACATTTGGTTCAAAAACATGATCCCACTTTGACCTTTACTTCCAGTCAAGGAATTGAATCACCACCGAGAGTCAAACTTAAAAAACTACTAATTTTCCCCCCTATAATGTCGATATTTGTTACAGCTTATTTGTACCCACGTTAAAATTCATACCTCCTGATGAACCACACACAAACACCAATGTTTGTGGAATCTTTTTGCTCATAACCTACGTGATTATTTACTTACACCCACACGAACTCTCTAGAGCTCCCCTTCCCGTCCAAAAAGGAAGTTCCAAAAAATATATGTGGACACGATACTAAAAGGATGATTCGACATCTATGTAAAGCACTTTGTAAATTGTGTCTTTGAATGAAATCATCAGTGCACTCCAAGTAGGGGGCCTATGTATAATGACGGTGCCCTCAAAGCGCCCTCCACTAACACGTTAACACTACTTGAGTTATCAAACCGCGTCATAATGTGCACCATAATGTGCACCGTAATGTAGGTCAGAGAAACAACTTTGGTATCAATAATATCGGAACAGCGTTGTGTTGTCCTTGATACAAACACTTAATGTATATTTTATTGGATCGTCCTAAAGATCGAGTCAATGACAAAGAAAGATTTATTATTATTTATTTTAACAAAATGACGTTATCATACGTGTACAGAAGATGTGTTTATTATCCCGAATGAGGCTTGAAAGAGGTCTTTAAGTATTAAGGGATTTAAAAAATGGCCTCAACATGCTTCTGTTTGTCAAACTTTACCAAAAATATCGAGTATTTTTACTGTTCTTGTCAATATAGTTCCATGACTAACCAAAGCAAACGTTTTGTTGTAAGTGCCAAGGCTACCACGTTGACACATTGGTTTATGTAAGCTGATAATTGTTGTTTTAAATAACTGGCCTACCATAAAATTAAATATATTTGAATATTTGATTTCCAAAGGTGCCTAATATTTTGAGAAATCAGGTTTTAGGTAATTTTTTGTTTGTTTATATTAAATTATTTACTAACTTTAATTACAGGGAGGCTTAATTTAATGGCACTGCTTACCACAAACTGATGCACTTCTGGAGCTCCATAAAGCCCATAATAATAGTAGCCGCGATCATAGAGTTACTTGGTAAGCAACGTCAATATATTGGCCCGTGGTCAGATGATTAAAATAAGACTAGACCCATTTTTTCCTCTTCCGGATATTGAAAAGCAGCACCAAATTCCGAGCTTAATAAGCCTACCAAAAAACAAATCATAGCACGATTTTATGTATATAATTTCCTAATATATATATTTTTTTGTTTCTAATGTCAAACCATCATGTCGGTTATTCCCTAGAAATGTAAATGTTTACCGTATAAATATAATAGCAAATTACCTTTACATATAAAGGTTTTAACATTAATGTTTATTTTTACATTGTATTACTTATGCAGCTTGATTTTTTTTGGTCCCATCTTGTAACTATCCCCTTTAAGGACTGGGCCTACTTTAGGTACACATCGGCACAAGAAAAACGTGTCAAAGTATAACGCATATTGCCTATCTGACTGAATTATAAATTCGTGCTCGCATGATTATGAAGTGTTCACGAGTCGATATCCATCAGCAAGGGACGCGTGCAACGTAATTCAATTAATACTGGAGGTAGACTGTAACGAAATCGATGTGGCCATAAAGTTCGCTCTCGGGGCTAATACAATACTTCATTATATTTAAAGGAGCGTTGTGTATTAAATTATTAAATGACACGTCCATATTTTTGAATCTAACACTAAAAGTAGCGCCCTCTGCCAAGCTATGACGGATAAAAAATGTGTTGTTTTCAATGGCAGGAAAAAGTAAACAGTTCTCTTAAAATCATGCGTATTGAGAGAAAGAAAAACTTGCTAACAATCTCTATTTTCACGGTGGAGATAAAAAAGCATACTCAGTTGCAAAACTCACAACGTTAACGGTCTTCTAGGAATCAATAGCTTTAAACATTTATGTGAAGAATTGTGACATAGGTAATACAACATTGTAGGTAAACGATAATCCCCTTGAATTGTGGAGGAAAATCGAAGTTCTGTCAGTAGGGCCTACTAAATCTATGAGCAAATTATTTTGCTTATAGAGTACCGGTAGAGGACAATCTCAATCTATTTCTTTGAAGTTTTACAGTCTATTTATAATATGGGGTAAAAGCATGTTTGTGTATTCTCATACAGACACTTAAAACGTAAATCAGCACTTCGTTTGCAAATTAAAGAAAACATTTAAACATAGTCCTACCATCCGCAACGCTCCCTTAAAAACGCCATTCCTTTTCAATTGCCACACTGTTTGAATGACTCTCTTGCTTCAAGAATTTATCACACATTTTTTGCGTTGTAGATCCGCCCAAAAATGTTACTGGTCATTTCTGTACTACGGCTTTAATATCATTAACATGTTACATACGTAAAGTTAAACAAGTTTATCAAAATTTAGTACGAAAAGATGGTGCATATTTGAATGGAAACCCCTGGTCACACACGTGGAGTTTAGGACGACAGTAAAAGCTGCAGAGAGAGATAAACGTCTTACTCGACTGTGATACATAGAGCGTAAAATCAATTATACTGCTCTGACATTTTCAGTTGTCCCGCAAAAATCACAGTTTAATATGTACACATATGAATGATGTTTTATAATGTTGAGGTAACCAGGAACGTTCCAGTATACTGTATTGTTTAGCGGGGAAAACTTACATTATTTATCCCAATCTTGCTTTAAAGCGTCTTGCTGGTGAATGATCAAGTTCATTGTCGATGAGAGTGATTCTTATTAAATCATCTACTGTACAGGCCTACTCAGTAATTTCCGGAGTTTTGTGGACAAATTCCACAGGCATATCACTCGGATGGGATTTGAATTTACGATCTTGCTGAAACAGATATTACCATTAGACCACCGAGCTTGCCCGGTGGTTCCATGCCTGTTTTAACGAGTGATATGCCTGTAGATTTTTTCCACAGCACTTGGGAAAGTACCGAGTATACAGTGCAATACACATCGGTGTAAAGTGCAAAAGACAAATAAAAGTGAACTATTTTTTAAACAATGGTTGATAAGTTCTAGTAGGCCTACAAGTTTGCTTACAATGTGGTGTTTTAATAAACGTAGCGTAGACCCACACAAATATTGTTTCCTCGTAAAAGAATACAAATCCACGCATAGCTCAGTGAATAAAAAACTAAAGCTAAGTCGATCCTACCAATTGCACTAAGTTCACAGTTCACCGACTAGAATGATTTTGAAATTGACATTTTTAAAGCAAGGCTCTCTCCTTAATTGGTAAAGTCAACATACATCACTAATTGGACAATTATAATTCGTAGACTGGTTCATTCAGCATTCCTTGGTCGTTTGTAATTTTATTTTGTTAGTTGGTTGAATTGTTTTGCAGCGTGTGTCAGAGACTCTAACCCACTTACCTTGTAATATGCAAAATCCCCAAAACAGCAAAACAACAGCATGGCATACATATGGAGGCATGGTTCCAGCAGTCAGACACTACTCGTCACATTCGAGATGCATGTGATCTCTTACGTTGTACATCAAGTTGTCCCCAGAGTCAATATAATGTAGTTCATTCCGCCTGTTGGTTTGAGGAAGAGCCGCATCAAAATGTTACAACTCACTTTCAATTTCAGCTTAGATTGGTGGTACAGAAACGTGTGTCTTACCTCATGGTGATTAAGGTCTCGCTGTGTTATTGTTGATTGTCAATCGAAATTGTATTCAGCATTCAATTATGCTTCCAGTTCATTCCATAGTAAACTGCCGGCAAATACAATCGACTGCCCTCTTGTCGCATTGATCGGCTACGTTTGCAGCGTAGACGCTGGAGTTGAAGTGGCATTCTATTAGCGTCTTCTGCTTGACAACACGACTCCCTAACTAGTAATGAATTACTCTATACATAGTCATTATCCACAGCGTCTTGCAAACGCAAAATGCACTTCATTGGTTAAAATACATCAGAAGTGAATCATAATGAGGATTTTTTAAATTTATTTTGTATGATTAAATGGTAAACACAGTTCAAACTTGAATATTGGATTACGGGGATTTAAGAAACAGTGTAATATAGCGGTTCTAAACCCGGTTTCTGGCCTTCTGTGCGACCGATAAAGGCTTAATTGAATGGCCCCGCTTGCTCGGCGTGCTCATGGCCGATATGATGTGTTTGACAGGGCGCCGTGTGTGAATATTTCGCGATGACGCTAAAGTAGGCCTACTACCAGAAATAAGTGTATTTTGTTTGCTACCCTGTTTCTGCTCAGCAATAATGTTGTGTAGGTCTACTCTGCAAAATAGTTTACTCTACATTATAAAAACCCATCCTGAATCCGATACGGATACGGCGTGCTAAACATTCACCTCATGAAGATTAAATGTTTTATAACGAAGTGAGATGAGCACTATACTGGACACAGATGACCTCAATACGATCATACAGTGTATTGATAAATATGAACACACCCGTCCAACATTCCACCAATCGTCGATGACACAATCCGTCAAAGCAAGATTCTTTCTAAATAAAATTCGTAGGCCCTAATCGTTTTTAGTTTTTAACACAACGTTTTTGGAGACCATGACCAGCAACAATTTCCGTACTGGTACATTTTAAGATTTCATAGAGCTACGAAATAAGATCAATAACCAGAAACAGTTCATTATTTTATCTTCTAATTATACAAAGAGACATGCTATTTGGAATGTTATGACTATGCGTAATAAATAACACATTTTGAGCAATGGACTGAAAAGATTGGCAAGGGTTGGGCTACAACATCAGAAGCACTATAGTGAGTTCTAAAGCCTTGCAAAGGATGATGTAAAAGACCTCTGGTATCGTTAATGGTTCGTGAGTTTTGGATAACGACAGTAAGAGCGGCGTGCTGTAGGGTTAAGTAGAGGAAAAGTTTGAGACCGTCCAGTGGAGTCATTGAGACCGTACAGTGGAGTCAAAAGCACTGCATTTTCTTGAAAACTGTTAACGGCCAATGTTGTGCTTACTTTGCAGGTGCAATTCCAAGGAGCTGCATACTAACGGCCAATTTTGTGCTTACTGTGCGAGTTCCATTTCAAAGCGCTGCTAACCGTAAGCATGCGAATGCTTACTGCATGAAAATGAATGACGTAACAATACAAATTCATGGTGAACACGCAAGCTGGCCGCCTAATTTTCTTGCAAGCACTCATGTACAGTATCTTCAAGGCTTAGATATGGTTTATATTTTATTTGAGTGTAGAAACCGAAGCCAGGGTGAAAGTCTAGATGGAACACCCATCGCGTTGAGCCCTCATTGTGTTGCGCCTTTGCGTCACGTCTTAGGGTAGCGTCGTTTCATCACATCGCGTTGTCGCACACCGCGTCACGCCGCGTCATGCCGACGTCTCGTCTTGCCGTCTTTTGTCCCGTCGTGCGGTCGCGTCGCACTGTCGCCTTCTTTGTTTACAAAAGTTGGCGCCTTCACGTCACCAACATAACTTACTGCGTCAAAGTTGGTCCAAGAGATATTGGTTTATTAAAGGCACTGTACACGTTTGGTAATTGTCAAAGACCAGTATTCTCCCTTGGTGTATCCCAACATATGCATAAAATAACAAGCCTGTGAAAATTTGGACTCAAT
>JAUELU010000076.1:12143820-12155205 GCA_032357145.1 Evasterias troschelii | reverse complement strand
TGAAAAGGGTTTGCTTTGCAATTACAGCATCTGGCGATTACAATTGCGCATCCAAAACAAGCGTTTACGTAAGTTTTTTGATCGGAGGCGAGCACAAAATTTTTAATTTTTTGCAATAACCGGAAGCTGAGGTCAAGTTTAATTTTGGGGTTTTCTTCGTTGTATTGTTGAATTGGTTTTACTTTCATATTTTGTTATCTCTTAGTATTACATTCCCAACAACATGTATACTTTTCTAGGTCATAACCTACGTTAAACTAAAATAATCTCATATGGTTGGGACCACTATGGTCATGGAAGTTCAAGTGCACGCGAGACTTGCACAGTCTATAAGCCCCCAAAAGTTCTGTTTTGCATGAGCAATTGGTGGATGTTCTCGTGACTTTGACTCTGTGGCAAGGTTTACAATGTATGAAGATCATGAAGGATTGTGTCTCGGAATATTTTTTTTTGAACTTCAAAGAAAAAACATAAAACAAGGACTGAGTTTTCTTTTGCCCACCAGTGCTGTTTTTCATGCTTCATGTAGCTGGCGGGAATGGGTTTGTGTGCAAAAAAAACAAAACAAAAAACAAACAAACTAGCAACCAAATAAATTGACATTACTTTTCATAGCTGTCTCCACTTGTATTCACATCTGCAACACATTGCTTTCATTTATTTAAATTTGGAACAGTACTAGTGAACATTGGTATGTTTAGACTGATACCTGTCAAAACACTCTAATTGCTTCTTTAGTGGGACTGTCTTATTATTCATTAAGTGATTGATTTGATTGATTACATAGGGCTGTCAAGATGAAAGTGTGGTTGAGCCAGTTGCATTGCAGTTGTGTGCCAGGAAGGTAGCAGCTGTAGCAGGGGATATCAGAAAGGCTCTGGATGTATGTCGGTAGGTCAAAGGTCAAACAGTCATGGAAATACTCTCCCTATATGTAAATGTTGATTATTATTTACTTCTGGAACTATTTTTAAATTATGCTTCAATTTATTGACAGGGTATGTTGACCTCATTCATATGTGAATTGTGGCCACAAATAAAAACATAAAATAACAGGGTAAACCCAAAATATGTACATGATGCAACACATCCAGGTATTAACCACAAGATTTTCAAATTTGTCAATTTCCAATGTATTTGATTTTATGAAAGTGCTCCCTGTGTTACAGTTAGGTTGACCTAATACGCAGTGTTGTGACTACACTGGTTGGGGCTGGTCAGCACTAACCAGCTCTAAAAAATCCCCACCGGCTCTCAAGCAATGTTACGACATTGACGACCTGTACTTTTTGCTAGAGCACACACATGTCGTTCATTCACGCGGCGATGCACACATCTCCGAGCAGTGCACAATCCAATATTTATTTTTAGTCTGGACTGCAACGACTAAACCGCGCACAACACATTGGTTTCTACTGGGTACTTTACTCCACTGCACATTAGACTTGTTACAAGTCCATCGATTTTCAAAGGTTTCTGCGCCCAGCGCTAGCACACCAAAAGTATCTTGATCTTCTACCACCCCCCCCCCCCCCCCAATTTTTTTACCGGTTTTACACGATTCACACGGGTCGACTTTTTTGTTGACAAAAAAAGGGATATCCGGCAAAAACCGGAGGAATCACATCCCTGGATCATTCTATCTTATTACTAACTTATTTTATTAAGTTTCAAGAATTTCAAAGTTTTACACAACTTACATTTAATAAATAATAAATACTTTAATGGATTGAATTTGACACTCTTCTCATTTCACTTGTCAGCTCCAGATATATGAAGGATATTTGGAATTTGTGAGGTGTAAGCAGGCTGGGTATAAGAACTTGATATGGCTCAACATGTGTACTTCTAATTTGGCAAAATACATTGTTGTTAGTGTACTTTTTGGTGTAAAATGTCATTTTTCCGACAAAGGGGCTGTGCCCTCAAGGGATGGCTGCCCCCTTTGGACCCCTGATAAATGCCTCGCGCAAGCACTCAGTACCTCGCTTCGCTCGCTCCTCGCTACACTCGTCTGTGAAAATTAACCGGCTCTTAAAAACCTCTGGTCACAACACTGCTAATGCAATGATTTTGACCTAAAGTTGCAACCTAAATTTTCAAGTGTCGCATAGAATAGTTAAAATACAATTTACCCTTCAAAATGTTTGTCTGCTTGAATTTGTATTATTTCTCAACAATATTGACAAAATCGAAAAGTTACCACCATTGGTCAAGCGAGATAGATGATTAGTGCTTTCCTTGTCTATGTTCAGGCGTGCTGTTGAGATGGTTGAATGTGATGTTAAAAGTCAACTGCTGTTCAGTGGCCGATCACCAGGTAAGATTTAACTGATGCAGGCATAGGTGTACACTTTTTTCTTTCGAATGAGCTCTGGACAAGGGTGAACAAACATGGTAGTTGGATTTGTAATTTGGTCACTTCCAGCTAATTGACGTTGTCCTCGTTGAGGTCTATGAGTCCCTTCTCACATTTTGGTGGTTTGAAGGCAGAGCAGTCACTATTGATAGTTTCTACCACTCTAGCACAGACATGACAGATTTGAGCTGATTGCTCCAATACTGTGGGAGAATGAGGCATTACGGCCCTAGCCAGTTCTAAGTCAATTCAGTTGGACCAAGGCCCCACAAGGAAAATCCCAGCCTGTAGGTCTGAAGATAGAGTTTTTTATGAAGTTCTGGAGTCTTGTTGGTGATGTTGACCAGGCATCCTTCCATCAATTGAAGATCAATGGCGGGGAAAGAGGGCTGGTTGTTAAGCCTGCTGCTGATTTGAATTGTCCTGTATGACGGGGAAAAACTGCCTTGCCCTAGCTCTATTTCAAAAAACTTTAAGATACATTATGATCATTCAAAATATTGGCATGATATGGCATTTTCTTGGTGAATATATGTACATAACCTTTTTTCACTATCATTTGGAGAAAAAGCAACTCTTAAAAGCTCTGCAACATTGAACAAATTGCAGAGAAACCATTGATCTTAAAAAATGTTTTGTCTAAATAGTCCAGTCTTTGGAAACATTTTTGGGTTTATGGCCATGTATTATTTCTAATTCTGCTATTGAAAGTATGATCTGTTTATTGACAGTGAAATCACATGGGTTGGAAAATAATCAGCCTAGGGGGAAGAAAGTTGGAATAAAGCAGGTGTCAAGTGTGATATCAGAGGTATATGGATCACGCCTAGCAACATGTGCCAGCCAGCCACCAACCTTTCCTCTCCAGCAGAAGTTGATGATATGCACTGTACTTCTTATGGTTCGGGGTGGAAGGCTGAAGGAGATAACACTAGGCAAGGTAAGATAACCAACCCCTTCTGGCCCTAAACAACCTTTGCCTCATCACAAACCTTGTGTGTATTGCTTTACAAAGAAAATTCATAGGGTAATTTAGGATGGAAAGAAACCTTGTCTTAATCAAATTATTGTACCTTTTTTGTTTTCCCCAATTTCAGTGCTCTGTTGACAACTTGTATTCGCTTGTGTCTGTACATACTTCACAGTGTTGTATAACTAGTACTGGAGTCTAACTCTAACTTTTTATGAATTGGACTTGGACACAAGTCACATAGGTCGATGCTTATTCTGTTTTTCCGTTGGTAAATCTTATGATTGTATCTTGTTTGCTATTATGTACATGTACTTTGCTTTTGTTTTGATGATCATGTTTGCTCTGAATGTGCCATCAGCGTCTGTTTTTTTTTCGGATTTGTGCGCATTATAAATGCTCTGTATTATTATTATTGAAATAGGCCCACATCACACCAATATTGTGAGAAAACTAGTTGCTGACCAATTTAAATTTGCTCCATGAAGGAGATTGTGCACAATACACATTTTAAAAAAATTATATTCTTGCATAACATTCGTTTTCTCATTTGAAGAACTGGATTAGTTGCCTGGTTGTCATACAATGTATGATTTTTGGAGAACTTTTAGAAGAGTGTTCAATATGTCTACAGCAAACAAAATTAACCTTTAAACAGTAGACCCACTGGGGTCGGAACGAAAATCACTTTCTGGGCGTCTTTTTGTTTACGGCCTAAAATGGCATAGGACAGTCTCTGGGATCATTGAAGGAAAAATGTTTATCGGACTGCCAGTCAAGTAAATTATGATGGAAGGCTTTATTTAGTGTACATTTATTCAACAGAAAAGTGTTCTAACTGAGCAAAAGAGAAAAAGACCCATCAGTGAGTACTTAAATATTGTAGCATTCCTTTGAAGCTGATCATAATGTAAGAGTTACAATGGTATGTTTGATCCTAGTGTCATGAGAAGTACAGCAAACTATGCAGAGATAAGCAGATGCCAGCTGTAGAGCAGTCCGAGTTCCTATCATTATGTCAGCTGGTAGAGAGTAGAGGGCTCATTGGGCTCAAAACTTCCAAGGACACAAGACAGTCAAAGGTATTTTCAAATCAATGGTATTTTTTAAATCTACATGCGAAGACACAAGCCAATTGTCCCTTTTGTGTGTCATGGTTTTATTCCATGGTATTTGTTGCAAAGCATGTCCCCAACATTCAGATCAGCTGTCCAGGATTGCTCCACATGGTGCCCCCTCTAATGTGGCACGATTCAGAGAATAATAGTTTGTTGTAGGAGACATTATAATGTCATCTTTTAAAGATCAACTTGAACGAAATAAAACAAATTTGACCCTTTATATTTGTTTGTGTGATTAGCAAGCTGTCGGTGGATTTCAGAATCATTGACTTCAGTGTTATTTTGATTGCTAGGCGCTTAAGGGCTTTTCGTGAAACTCTGCGTTTTTGCCCAGCGTAACGCTGATCAAAATGTTCTTTTTGTTACATTATGACACATTTTTTATTGAGTTCCACTTATTTATTCAATGAAAAACCAATAATATTAATTTCGTTTAAGTTGATCTCTAAACTACAAATGTGCACAAGCAACATTCTCTTGGAAGTAATGCAATGCAACATGCACAATGCACTTCATCTTGTGAAAAAACCTGTGCGTGTCAAAGTGTCATTTGAGTAAGGACATGTCAAGGACTAACATTTTGCCTAGTAAGATTGTTTCTATATTACTTGGCCTTACCTCAACCGCATGACAATTTACAGCATGTTTTTTATGTACAATAAAACAATTGGGTTGTGCAAGCTTTTTGTAACCATCCAAATTGATAAAAATTTTAATAGTGTGTTCACTGAAAACTGAAAAAAATACCAATCAATTTTCTTTTCCAAACATCACTGGGGCATTATTAATGAGAAAGTAGAGAAACCCAGTAACTTGACCAATGTACATGTAGTTCTTATTTATGTAATTGTACAGGTTCTATCTTGATCCAATTTATTAGATACTATTTGTTTGATTACACTACACACTATAAATGTACATGCAGTTTTACTATTGCCTCAAAACTTATGGCATTATTGTAAAGATTTTTTTATTTTGTAATCTTACTTCTTACAGATTTGTCTTAAGTTGAACGAGCAGGAGGTTGAACTGGCTCTGCAAGATAAAGTCTTGCTGTCGTCCATTCTTCAAAGCCATATTTCAAAAAAATAAATAATACTCTATCTTTAGAAAGATTGTTTTCTCAACATTTTTAAAAACTGTTTCATCAAAAAAATGTGAATGTGATTGAAGGCATGCATTAAAGGGGTGAGAATTGTCAGACATTTATCTGAAACCAGACATTTTAATGTGTGCCCAGTGAACAAAAATAGCAGATTGGTTTTCTGAAGATATATACATCAAGAAGCCAGGCTCTATAATTTAGTTCAAAACTGCTGAGGGTACTATTCCCAAAAACTGAAAACCTTTCAGGTTTTGTGGTCGACATTGACCTACCCACTTGAATTTTGTGTTCCCCTTTATTCCAAAATAAATTTGCAACTTTGTCGTACTTCAGTAACTTTTTATCAATGAAACACTGTCATGAAAATATTGAATCTACCCATTTGCAGTTAAAAACAGCTATTATTACCATATCTCACTTAAATCATCAATGTGTGTACTATTAAAATGTTTTTTAAAATAAAAACTCAAAAGTGTTGACTATAATTCCTGCAATTTTAATGTGTAAATTTCAATAAACAATTCATTAATTTAATTGTTTTTTTGTTAAGATACAATTTTGTTGTTGTATTACACTATACATGTAGTTTTACTTGATATTCTACATGTAGGGCATGGTTAATTGCCTCAAAACTTATGGCATCATTAATTTAACAATTTTGTTTGTTTAAATAGACAGGTGTTTAAACAACCGAAAAACTCTTGCCCACAAAAACAATTTTTTTGCATGTCGTTCTAGCATTAAGAAAAACAAATTAGTAGGATATGAAGATGATCAGAGCATACCGATTGAAACATCCAGGTGTCATACCATCAGTTCTTCTCAGAACCACCACTACTCACAAAAGGGGGGAAAAAATGTAAACAAGAAAATTACAATCTTCTTAAGGTTCTCTTAGGCCTGTGAAATTCCTGATCTAAAAGCAAATATTCACTTTTTCATTGAATGTGGCCAACATTACTTCTGCCTTTCAAAAGAAAACAAGACAGTCACAAAGTGGGATTGCATAAATGTTTTGGTCATTACTATTGAGTAGTTTTTAGATGAAAGTCCCTTATGGATGGCCATGACCAATGCCTACTGATGCAATAAGTATAGACGGATGATAATCAGACTGTTTTCACTCCTGAAGACAATCTGACCAGACTTACTGGAACTGAAATGACAAGTACACCCTAGTGACACATTTAATCTTTACAATGCCCCTGTATGAGATTACAATCATTCTTTCTCTTTTGGAGCTGTAGACCTTGCTGGCATATAAAATTAGTTATTATGTAAACGATACTTTTGGAACAGCTTTACAGTAACTCTGAAAGCGGTTTGTTCTCATGGAGTCGCATTTTATTGTTGCACTAACTATTAATACTCTTCAATAAAAAATTTCCACTCAACACAACTTTCTACTTATTTATCAATCCTATAAAAAGATGATTGAGTTTATGATGAGCCTAGTTTAAACTTAATGATGCTGCTGATAGATTCCAAGTCTTGTGTTGGCGTCGGCATTCTATTCACAGAGTTCATCTTCATTAGATTCAAAAGAGATGGGTGTGAGCGCAGAGATTCACTCCTGTGGTTAAACAGACAATGACAATGATACACACTTCATACATGTACTTATGCTATCAGAAAAAGTGCTTAAACAGAATAAGCACAATTGGGACAAAAATGTATGGATTAGTGTAATTTCCTTCCAAGTATTTTCATCTGAAATTCTTTTGTATTTGAGAAACTTGTCTCCCAAAATTCTGGTTCTTATTCGGTAAATTCTCATGTAGCTCAATCAAAAAATAACATGTACAAATATTATCTTTTGTATATTTTATAGATGCAGGTGCATTACACTTTAATTCATTCTCAATAGTTGGACAAGGAAGATTACAGGAAAAAATGTTGTCCAATGAATTTAAAGCAAATGATGACTTTTGGAAAGCAATTGATATATTCTATTACAGAAAATATGTCACCTCCAATCCCTACAAATGCATTGACAATGCTATGCGCAAGCAACTTTCGCTAAACAAAAACAAAGCATCACCCCATAGGGTCCTGAGTGTACGCATAAAATATGTCCTTTACAGCACACTATATGTCAGGTCGGCTTTTCTCAATGTTTCTCTAGTTATAAAAACAATGTAGCAATACACTAGTCAACATTAGTGCAAACAGTTTGATTCAGATTCTATACATTTCAGAAGCAAAGAAGAATTGTAGATCCTGCTTTCTTAATTTAAAAACTAATCTGGAAACTTATGTTCACAAAATAGATGCCATTGTAACATGCCGTCTTGGTAATGCTCCACTTAATAAGAGCAGTGCAGGATTGACACTATTGAAAAAATAGGTACTTTCTACAAAATGAAGTGGAGCATTTAGTTGAGAAACAACAGTTTATTAGGGCATGTGGGCTTCTCTACCTTCTTTGAAAACAGCCTCTCCAAAGCAGACTCTTGATTGCACTGTAAATTGCTGGTAGAGTATTTGTTTAATCTGGAAGTCCAACTAATTGTTATAAAGGACTATGAAAATGATCCATTTCGTTTTATTTACTTGAAAGCTATTAAGTACCATACCTTGTGATCATTGCTAGCAAACATGGCATCAAAAGCTTGGTCAGACCATGTCTTGAGTCTTGTATTTCAAAAGCTCTGTCTAACAGGTGCAAAATCCCATCCTATCAAAAGTAAGCAGGAATCAATTAATAAAAACAATATTCTCTGCATAGGAAGCACAAGTTTCAACCAATAAACTTGACAATACTACAAAGCAAAATGTTGTTGGGGTAATGTTTGTAGTTACAGGTGTACATAATTTTTGTTAAGTCATGTCCTTGTTAACTTGTACATGTATGTTAGTTGAAGAGCAGTTCAAGGAGACATCTTGTCCACTATAAGTACAAGACTTGAAGCTTGCTATATGTTTGACTAACAAACATTAAGAGCATCACAACACAAAAACTTCAACTCAGTGTTGCTATAGCTTTATGTATCTACAGTCGTACTTCTCATGTGAAAAACAACTGTTTTTTAAAACTGTCAAGCAAGAAATTGTGCTGAGCAAATTTCATAATGGTCACTGCAAAACTAATAAAGTCCTCTATTTAAAACATGATACAAAATTCACAAATGCTTCAAGAGTTTCTACTTTAAGAGTTTCTTACTGTTAACATACTATATCAGAGACCTCCCATGGTCTGATAAGCATTGACGAAGAAAGCCAAAACACCAAAGTCATCAACATTTATTGTTTAAACACCATTTTTTTTCCATACCTTGAGTTGTTTTGTAGATAATTTAGACTGAAAGAATGCCATGAGTGTTGTGAAAACAGAGTTCTTTTGATAGAAAGTCACATCAAATGAATCCTGGAGGCCATCGGTCAGTAAGGACACCATCCAGTTACATTCCTCTTCATGCTATTGGAGAAAAACATTGAAAGGTTGAAGAGATGGGTTGTCCAGTGAATGTATATTAATCCAAAATGAATGTGGGCTGAAGAAAAAAAGACTGACTAGAACGGCACTTGATACTGCAACCTCGGGATTAACATGCCAGCGCTCTAATGTACCAACTGAGCTATCTACATGATCTATCTAGCATTAATGTTAATGGTCTCCCTATTTTGTTGGTATCTATGTTAGGGGTGCCAGTCAGAAGCAGTTCAATCTGTAGGGGATCAATCACATCCAAGTTTCTGATACAACCTGGGCAGGAGAGGGATCACCTAAAGGGGATGCAACTTTTTTATATCAAGTAATAAACCACAAGCTAAACTGAACAGGTAAATTAATCCGACGAAATAGGGAGCCTGCAACATAAGGGCTAGATAGCTCAGTTGGTAGAGCACCAGCACGTCAATCCTGTGGTCAAGTCCGCTATGTAAATTTGTCTTTGTTCAACCCAAAATTATTTGATACTTGCCCAGTAATTTTCTCTTGTGGTTTATTATTTAAATTAAACATAAGTACATGTAGAAATATTTTCAAAATAAACAATGAAACACTGTAAAATCACAAAACAATTCCATACCTTAAAGCTACTACTATATAGGAGTCTAGAGAATAGAGGAACAGAAGTCATCTGCAGCTGAGGTTTAATCAAGAGATATTGTAGAATGACTGGATAGAGGAAATGTTCTGGAGTAAGCATCAGGAGTGCTACTCTAGCAACAAACACACCCAGGACACATGGTACTCTCATGTTGGGCTCAGTTATGGAGTTTTTGAGGCAGTGCATCAGGTAGTAAACCTATTAACAGAGGAAAATGTTAACCACTGTATAAAGGGTCAAGCATATCAATATCAGAATTGTGTAATGTATAAACAACAAACACAATTAATCACAACTGATCTCATTTGTTGATTGTTTTAAAAAACTAAACTGTTAATTTTCAAATCCTGAACACAATTATCCCAATGCAACGAGAGATTCAAATGTTCTCTTCACATCAGATGTTTTACCTCTCTTCGACCACGGAATCTTGCTCCTTCTAAGTGGCCGAGATAAAATGTCAAGATGTGGTAAGCTGCTTGCCTCATATCCCAGTCATAACTACTCAGGCCAGCTAAGGTCAGTGTCAAGGCACGACTCTCAATAAACTGTCGACAGTCTACTAAACACTCTGGAAATAATAATAACAAATACCTTAATGTATATTTGTACTGAACACACATAGCTATTCTTAGACAAATTTTACCCCGCCACAAAGTTTCAGACCTTCCCCTGTACACTGTAAAATTTCAATATTATTGACGTTTTTATTATGATAATAAAGTTGAAAAAATGGTACAAGGGAAGGTCTGAAACTTTGTGGCTGGGGTAAAATGACTTCAATTTGTGTATACAGGTACATGTTAAATACCTTGTTATGTTCATATACATGTACATGTATATTGAAGAATATGAAGAATCGTACATCAAATATCAAAAGATTATTCACATTAAAACATTTTTAGACATGACTAATCTTGTGGAGTTGGGCTGGAGTCTTGATTGCAGTTAACAGTGACTTCATTTGTCTCAGAGTAGAGAAACTGGAAAGTGAATCCTCTGAAGTGATTTGGGTAAAAGTCAACGTTAAAGCCTGCAAACTCCTACTTCACAAAGATTGATGACCTTCAAACCTTGGATGCTGTGGACTCATCTCTCCATAAGATTACTAGTAATGGTAATACATGTACACTGTCATTGTAGATGGGGACTTCAATCTTCCTGGCTTGGCCTGGTCAACTAAATCACTCAAACACAACACACTTTTTTCATCAGTATATTATGAACCTGGAGAATCATTAGACAACAATGAGCTGACCAAATTGATAAAAGAGCAAACTCATCTTGGGAAAAACACACTTGAGTAATCTCCATAATTACAAAATCTACACAGCAAAGTAGTTATACACATGGTGTCACCATAAACCGAATATACACTTGATCTTCTGATCAACTACCCTAACTAGATTAATAGAACACAATTTATTCCAGGCATCAATAAGAAAGGTTTTAGCCGTCATACCTGTGGTAGCAGCCAAGATTGCAATTTGCTTTACTATCACTCATCAGTTGATAAGCTGTGGAATACTTCCAAGCAAGGCATTCATGGTATTAAATCATCCATTCCAAACAGGATAAATGAGACTAAAGACTCTCGCCCCTGGATCTCTATCGAACTTAAAAGGAAATACCCATAGAAGGAGCTGTCAGAGGCATTGTTGGACCAACTTACTACAATTCTTCCCAAATCACTTCAAAAGGGACAAGTTTTACTGGACTGAAAGCATTACACAATTTGTTAAAAGGCCAAGGGATGGGGGGGGGGGGGGGGGGGGGGG
>JAUELU010000076.1:12124691-12143810 GCA_032357145.1 Evasterias troschelii | reverse complement strand
CCCCCCCCCCCCCCCCCAAGGGAAAATTGTGCCACCCCCAAGGTCCGCCCTCCAAAAATGTTGATCCAATTTTATCAGAAAAACGAGGCCCAGATTGACAGAACATGTTACACCGCAGAAAATAAGTTTTAAAAAAACAGGAAGACAAAAATAGAAAGTTTACCGGAACATTTATTACTTTAATATTGCACTTGCAGTGATATTTTGGGGAGGCAAATGAATTAAGCTAGTAGGAATACTCACTGCTGTACCATGGTTGTACACATCCATCTGAAACCATCAATCTTCCACATGACAAAAGAGACAAAAATAGGAGTTGTTATTTACTCACCTGGTGCAAGGAGATGACTGAAGAGGGGAAAGAGAAAGCAGGGATCATAATGAAGAGACGAGATGGGTGGTGTACTGCTATCATAGGGAATCTACATGCAGGGCAAATCAAAATATTAAATTTAATAGACAGATATTTGGGACAAATAAAACTTTACACAGGAAAACACATCTACAAATAATTAACCTCAACATGGTTAGACGCTTGTCATTCGTAAACCCAGAGCTATCTTGTGGCAATTTGTTTCCAGACAAGCCTTGTAAGATCAGCCCCATAGAACATGTGCCACTTTGTTTTCCCAGTTGTGCACATGCACAAGTTTGTTAGCTCTGCATATTTAACAAAGACAACCCAAGCCACAGCCATAACTTGAAATAGCTGATAAAAAGTTGAACAGTCTGTGCAATGAAATACACTGAAGTTCCAATTTGTTTATACACGCCCAAATTAAAATAATATTTAGCATTTTGGGGTATACAGGTATATTGTAAATGTTTTTATGTGTTTATCCACTAAAACATTATTAAATATAGGTTGAAACGTGATTTAGGGGTCTTGTCAAAATTAGTCCGGGACAGATCATCGGACAGCATGTCTCCGATGCCAAATTTTCATCGGAGCTCCATCGGACTGTATTTATATAGGAGACATGGTTGGAACACCAACAGGCCCTGTGCCAGATGCATCCCGCTGAGCGCTCTGCGGTTTGCATGGTTGATTAAATTTTGTATAAACAAACTTGCAGTTTGGAGTAAGCTTGAAGGTTTGGAGGTCATTGTGTGAGCCATGTGTGAACAGAACTTTCAATGTCCCCAAAATAATAACCAGTATTCTTGTAAACTGTTGTAAATAGTTTTGCCAGATTTAAGGATATAACTGAATGAAATTTATCATAAAATGACAACTTTTGCTACATTAAAATACACTGCGTCAGGGCTAAGTTGAATCAATTTCGTTCCCATTAGTGTGCGATGTCACAGCACGTGCGATGTCACAGCACGTGCATTGCCTGTCTTCGTGCCGGGAAGAAGGGTGATCACTCACGTGGCCGGCCGTGGAAACGTTTTTTGATCGTTCAGATAATGTTTACAAACATGGATCCAACAATGTCCGATTCTTTGATCTTTATTATCTTCTGTGTTAAGAATGATTAATAGTTCATAAGGAATACAAATGATGTCAACTTAATTGTGAAATTTTAAAGAATTTAGGCGGCAGCTGAGGAGAAAAATGTATTGGCCTTGGCTTCTACGTGCAACTCCACCAGAAGAAAAAATACACGGTGTCGTAACATCGAGCTGAAATCATGTTTACAACTAGCTGAGGTCAGTATTCACAAGAGAAACAACACCACTGCTAAATTCCTTTCTCTGCGGCTAACGTATCAAATTTCACTGTGAAGTTGAGTTACATGTGTAGCAGCGGAATTTTTCACTGCTAACTTTTGGAGTCAGTAGCGAAATTAGCAGCATTTGTGTTCACATGGTCAAAAATTTCCGCTGAGTGTTATAAGCTAGCAGCGAAGCTAGGTTGACAAAATTATAACTTGAGGAACTCCACAGCGAGATTAAAAATGCCATGGAGGAAGGAAATTCGAAGTTTATCTGAAGACCAAGAGGCCCAGCATGAAACCACAAATCAGCCCTGTGGAGACCCCCACTTGTTTTCCAGTAGAAAGCAATCTAAGTCTCTGCGGTTTGTAAACAAATGAAGTCGGGTGTGGCGAACGTCTCCGTTGGTTTCTCCGATACTCAGTGGACTTCAAGGCAAATAGGCATCGGGTGAAAAAGCCTGTCCCGGACAGCATCTGTCTGATGGTTGTCCCGGACTAATTTTGACAAGGTCCCTTACAACAAGTGACAGAGGTCAAAAGTATATGTCAATCATAAAAATGAATGTGCATTAGGTCACAACCAGGGGAGGCGGAAGGAGTAGCGCCACCAGCATGCCACCTACGTTGAAAATAATCTCATTCAATCCTCGCAGCGTGGACTGGTCGAAGCTCCCCACACAAAACCATTGTAAAAACAGATGTGTGTGTATGCACAGTATACACTATTTGAAATACGGTTGCTCTCCGCTGCGTGTTGTTGAGATTGCCTGGACGCGTATATTTTATCAGAGGGTATTGTTATCTTCAAATGTTGTAAATTCACAAAATCTTTACACCAGAAAACATTTGTAAAATGTTTTTTTGCGATGCCAACTGCTTCAGTAATTTATCAATTTAATAAACAATTTATTGTACACAACATGTATAACATATCTGTTTAAGATGTGTATGTTGCCTCAGAATTAAAATAACCTGCGGTAATTGTTCCTGTCCGTCAACTGAGATTGTTTGAACGCAAACTAAGTATCCGCAGAACCCATTATCTTAAAAAAATTAATTTTAAATCGTCTAATATCTAGAGGATGTACCCAGGGATTTTGTTTCAACTTTCAGGAATGAAAGATTTATTCTTAAGTATTACGTTAATGGAAAAAAATCAGAGGATGAACAATAATTATTGTCACATTATGTCGATATTTGTAGCTATTTTAGGGGAGACGTTTTGTAACAAAATATTCCACCTGGACCCATTCATACACATTAGCCGCTGCAACAAACCAATGGAAAATTTTCGATAATATTTGTATGCATTTTATTTAAAACTAAGCACCTCAACAATTGAAAATATTCCTACAATATACACTGTTATGTTTTCAGTGCTGTTAAGGAGAGAGTTTTACATGGATTTCTTTTTGTTTTTTAATGGTTATCACCTCTTTTTAAAATGGAGTGTTCCCAAACTGCGATCGTAAATGATTGCGCAACATCCCTTCCACCCCCCCTGGTCACAAAACTGATTTCTGATTGGCTTTTGAGCAGCACAGTCATGCAAAATCATGAACAATTTGTTGAGCTTTATTTCAATGCCACAAGTTTGGCACATGCGCAGAACTACACCATTGGTTAATGGAAAGTTGAACAAGTTCCCATCCTCTAGTAAGTCACATGATCTACCTGTAACTTCCGATGAAGAGGAAAGTGGATAGCAGAGTCTTGTAGTGTGTCTGGCTCTAGCTGTTGTAGTATTTCTTTCATGGTTGGCTGTTGCCATAGTGACTTTCCAAGTGCCTTCTGGGCTTGATGTTTTGAGATAGCAACGTGGCCCCATGCCGTTGGCCTGGGACAAAAGAAACATAATGCAGGTGTGGTGCCTATTAGAAATAGTAATTAATCTTGGTCAAATATCTTAAACTGAAACTTGCAATAAAATACAAGTTCTTAAACTTCTTTCTCATAGAATGCTATATTTACGTTTTTGTCAGAAATCAGAAACACAAGTGCCAACAACTCTGACATATTTTGGTGAAACATTTAGGAAAGGTATTCAGAAATTAAGTATGAAAAAAAAAGGTAAATAAATTTGGAGGAGAAAGGTGAAAACATCAGTAACTATTTGTTAATACAAAGAAACTATCAAAACATGTACTAATGTTAAAATGTTGACCAACATCCTCAATCCACTGTTGATCAATATTGTCCAACAATTTTTAATTTTGTAGAATACCAATGGGATTTGGGTCTGAAAGGGGAAATCTAAACCTCATTCAAATCAAGAGGCGCTTCAGCTGTATGAACAAGACCCCTAATTGAAGTTAAATACACATACAAACCTAGAGAAAAACAAAAACTATTCAGTTTAATGTTCAAAGCCCCTAACAAAAGTGGATTTAGAAAATGATTTCCTATTACCTGTCTTCAACTGAGTTTGCTTGATTAATCTCATATTGTCGTAAAATCATCAGAAGTCCACAATTTGATGTGCTGACAGTGGGATTGTATGCTCCAATCAGTACAGGGTAATGAGCTTTATGACAGCACAGTGGTTCTAGACGTACCATGGTCAACATCAACAACACCAGTGTTTCTGTTATGTAACAAATATAAGCTTGTTATTTAATACTTTAAGTACAAACTTATAAAAAAAATACTGATACCACCATTACCAATTAAACTGTTTTTCCCTTGATACGGTCAACAGTTAAATGCTTTTAAACAGCTCTGAGTATTGTAATTTAACATTCTAACCCAACAAACAATCATTTTTGCTATACAGTGTAGTACAAAACCAGACAACACAAAACTGAGTGTTTAACTTTTTTTCTTCTTCGAACTTTGACTCAAAACTCATAAGTAGGCGAATCATACTACGAAACTTGCTACATCTTTTAAAAATTATATTTGCCATTTCAATGTTCTAATTTCATTTTGTTCAAACAAAAGTAATCTTTATATCAAAGTTTTGTATGAAATAGGTTGTAAATCTTATACCAATTTCTCTCTATAATTTCTTTTATTCAAACTTCCTGTTGGAAGCGGCAAGGAGGGTGGGAATTAAGTACAAATAAGTTAACCAGATATGTTGTGAGATTTTTATTGTATCAAGGGTCATGGAAAAAAAAACCCTTGATGACACTAAAGGCATTTTGGCTAGAGGGCTGAAGCCCTGTAGATGTAGGGTTTCCACAAAAAGAAACCCAGGACCCCTGTGTTTGTTGTAGGGTTTTGCAATAATAAAAAAATATATACTAGTTACTCCCTGACCAAGTAAAGAAATCAGCCACAAACATGCCGTATCACTTGTCAAAGTGAAATTTTCACAGGTTTTATATTGATATCTACAGTTATACTTTATTTTAAAAAATCTAACGGTTCCAAAAACCAAAGGTATATTTTGCTAAATCATATGAATGAATTACATGTAGCTATTAAATCCTTGAAACATATCAGCAAAAACTTTTAAATGATTTAGGCAAATCTTGACAGATGACAGCGCTTTGCCCACAACCCAGGTTATGAAAAAACCTGATATGACTGTGTGTGTCTACTGTCTTTGTAACCACGACAACTGAAGGACAACGCAGTACACTTGAGCAGTGTATCACCCACAAGCTGGGTACGCTGGCAATAAGAGGCATCTACACGGAATTCACAGCGTTCTTAACCCACCTATAAATTCCAGCCCTGATGAAAGACAGTCCAAATAACAGAAAAAGGACAGTCAAAAGAAATGCATACAACAAACACTGCAGATGATGCAAAGATTCAAATTAAAACAGCTGTGGTTGTCAAGATGTTAAATTTTGAAATAGCAAACTTTGATTTAGTGTATTTTGGCAACCTATGACTTCATCATGACGTCACAGCTTAAGTCATATCTGGGTATTGAGATTTAAATATTAGCAAATTTTTAAACTATTTGTGGCTTACACTAGGATTTTAGTAAAATAGTACATTACAAAAACTTGTCAGGAAAAAGCACTTTTTATGGTGATTTTTATGTTGATGAAGTCAGTGCTAAAATAGTTTGAAAGCCTAAGGATCATTTATTATTTTATACACAGAAACCATGTCGAAATTCTAGTTCCTTATCTGCAGACCTTAAAACGAGACCTGTGAATATTTTCTCCACTGCAATCTCTAGTTTGGACCAAATAAAAGGTCAAATAGGGATCAGAAGATATGATTTTTGTAAAATTATTAAACTTCAATTATTGCCAATCAATATGTAGTTTAAGAAATTATGTTACCTTTGGTTGCGGCAATTTCCCCATCAATAGAGTCCTCAAGAAGAGTGGGCAAGAACTGAGAATGGCTGAGTACTATCTGGTAAAGCAATGGTAGCGGCAGGATTTTTGAAGCCCCGTTCAGTGATATCTCATCAGTTGGGGCACACTTTCTGGGTTTGTAAATCAGCTCAACTAGGCTTGACATTAACTGCAGCATCTTAGTCGACTGGTAGCAGTGCTTGAGACCATTCCTGACAAAGGATTTCCAGACTTGGTTTAGAGCAGGTGTTCCACATAGCCAGTCCTCTTTAATATACTGTTAAAAGGGTAGAGAAATCACATCCCATTTACATGACAAGAATATTAAACTTATCTTACACCTGTCTTAGGTTGAACAAAGAAAAAATTACTAGAGCAAGACTTAAACCTTCAACCTCCAGATTAACGTGCCAACGCTCTATCAACTGAGCTATCTAATCTAAGCCTAGGTTGGCAGTCTCCTTATTTTGTAAATATCTGTGTTCCAGGGTGCCAGTCAGCAGCCATTTAACCTGCAACTACCAACCTGTAGCCAGGGAACATGACCAAATTTACGATACAACCTGGGAAGGGACTGCCAAGGGATCACCTTTTTATTATCATTATATTAGTAGTAGTACATGTAGTAGTACATGTATATTCAAAACACGCCCAAAGGCTAAATTGCACAGTACTCGACTGTAAAACAGAAACAACAGTGATACAAATGTAGAAACCTTACGAGGATGCGACTTCTTTACTTCAAATATCAACATGATCAAGTAATAAACCACAAGGAGAACTGACCGGGTACATTTTATACAATTTTAGGTTGAACAAAGAAAGGCCCTTGTCTCCGATGCTTCCCATGTTGTTTTGTAAACTTGGGTGTGATCCCTGGCCACATGGCAGTTACAGGTTGAATAATGTAGCTTTGGACTAGCACCCTGGACCATCCCTAAAATTATTCACAAATTTCCCCCTTCAGTTTCCCTTATGGTTTATTACTTGATATTCAGAATATGAAGTTGTTTAAGTTAAAGATCAAATGGCAGAACAAATCACAGATAAATTGAATTGATATGTGGGAATTGAAATCCCAAGAATTATTGTTAAATGATACAGTTAAACTCAGAGAGTCAACTTCCAAAAACAGGTCTAATTTAAATTGTTGTCAAATTTCAGTAAAAAGTCATTCAATGTTTTTAATTATGGAGTTAATTTGTTGCAGTAAAGTTTACCTAGTCAATATCTGTAAGCCTACAATGTTCAGTTTAGTTACAATATCGTTTGTTTTTTCAATATACCTCAACAACTGCAGCTGTAGATTCAAGATGAAGATCAAGTTGTGAGGATGGTTCAGATTGACTGGCTTTGATCATTCTCACAAGGCTCTGTAAGCAAGAAACTATCACCTCTTGTAGTACACATTGCTCCTTCTTGTCAAATGACCCCAGTCCTTTGAGACATAATAACCTTTCTATTGCAAGTTGGAATGCCCTTAGCTGAAACCTGAGACACAATGTTTGGCATCATTTAATTATGTTAAGGATTAAACAACCAAGTAAAGTGTAACTTCTTGCTACAAGTGTCATGTTTTAATGGTATAACCTTGTTTGTTGAGGTTAACTGTAAGTATGAGGAACAACTTTTCTTATAATATGCGCATATAATCAATGCAAAGACTCTTTCAAACATTCATTGGAAATCAGTTAGACCTTTCAGGCCCATTTCAAGCCAATTGTGTTTGTTTTCAGTGTTAAACCTTCAAATGTACGCTATTAAATCTTTGTAATTTTGTTTTGCATTTGTGCATCAAGTTTTGTTTTTCCCAAATACATTTTGATTCTTTTAAATCAGGACATCTTGTCATCCTTTTTAAATTGTTTGTATTCAGGTACTTCATTCACTCTCTCTTACCCCCATCCCACCCCCCAAAATAATACAATTGAAATAAATGCAATCAAATAAGCAGTCTTCAAACATGTCAAAATGCAGAAAAAAAATTTCCTTTAACATGAATAATTAAATAAAGTAATACATAAGTCACTTACTGTATGAATGAATTAATCAATGCATCAATGAAGGGACAAGTGAATACAAAAATAATCATTATAATAAAAAAAAAAATTAAAAAAAGGAAAAACAATAATAGTCAATAAATAATTAATAATAATAACAATACTAAAAAATGAATACGAAAATCAAAAAAAATACTGTACTGTTATCCCAAAAGTACAATATTTGTAACCACAAACCTAAAAGTTAACAGCTGACATTATCTGAGGCACATGTATTTCTATGTGGCAAACTGTTATACCTGTGATAAGTGAACCGCTGCTCTTGTAGTTTCGTGGTGAGGGAGCGGAGAAGGTTATTTGTCACATCTTTGCTTGAGTGCATCAGTAAGTGTCTGAATAAGTCCATCTTAGACTGATCATTGGTCTCTAATTCATGCTGCATGTTCAGTATCAACAACCAGTCTTGCAACAAGCACCAGTAGACAGAGTGCAACTTGCTAAAGATTGAACTTTCTGAAACTTGACAAATTACAGAAAAATACAAAGGAAATTATCTACAAAAAAGCATAGTGTCAATAAAAACACAATGTATAAAAACAATGATTTGGCAACAATCTAACCCTTGGTATAATGGTGATAACCATCGGCATAACACATACATTTTTATATTTTATTTATTTTTCAAAATTCCAACTCATTTGATGTTTGACACAAATGATAGCTACTTTTAAAATGGTACACACAATTTGGTATTAATTACAGTCGACTTCTGTCCCAAAGTCAAGAATGATATACCTACACATCACAGGTCATTTCCACATCGAGTATTGTTATTTAATAATGATTTGTCCTTGAATATAAAAGGCCAAAATGTTTGTTAACTTTACAATTGAAACTGGCTTATACATGTTTAGACCTGAATGCATAGATGATACTTGAACAATAGCCCCATTAAGAAGTCTTAAAGTTATAACTCCTGAACAACACAATTGATTTTACCCCTTTTGACAATATCCCCCCCCCCCAACACATGATGACGTCATCAATCTAATGTACAACTCCACACATGTTGTCTGTATGAAGGTCATTTATGTATACCAATTTTGAAACCATTTTCATAAACTTCATCACAGACATCTAATACAAGTGTTTTGAACCTGCTGCTTGAGGGCGTTCTTGGATTTATGACGTTGGTTCTATTTATTGGAAACCAAGGGTAAATCATAACATTCTTATCTTAAGAACAGAAAACTATTAAGGCATATTGCTGTCATTTGGCAGTTTTCATGTCAAAGGTCAAATCTGCGGTGGCTTTAAACATGTTAAATACAAAAATCGTTGGACGGCCATTCTCTCTCTGCTCTGCACGAATAATTTGATGCTTTGACCATAAATTGAATGATTCACCCACACATGTATACAATTTGACACAAACATGTCTAACCATAACCACCATCAACAGTTCATTAAAAGTGACCATCCTCAACCTAGTCATTACCACACAGTGGTTAAGACCAAATACTCATACTAATAAGTTAGTGAACATCCATTTGAAATACCTTTTACTTCAGTCTCTATTAAGCCATTCCCCTCCCCTCCGGATTGTGACCCTTAACCCCTTGATAGTACTAACTTGGCTGTTTGCTTACCTGCTTTAAGGGAGTTACATGAATGAGCGCAGTAACTGAGAACCACAGGAAGCAGTACGTTGCTGGCAATAAGCAGTTGCTTCTGAGAGCTCTGAACAAACCATTCTTCAAACCATTGACGATGTTTCTTGCTGTACTTAAGTAGCAGACTAATAACTTCACTTGTTAACTGCAATACAAGTGACATTAAATTGGTTTACCCTGGCAGCTTTTGAATGCTGAAATTGCGTACTAATAAGCCTCCACAGAAAACAGTGTTATACAACCAACAAGAACACTCAATGATTTGCAATTCAATAGTAAATTTAAAAATTAATTTACCCAGCAGTTCAGCATCAGAATTTTCTGCGATTATCACCTGATGGTACTTTTTTCACAGGTGGTTTGAATGAGGACCAATGAGTTTGTTTTGAGTAAACACAATCCTTTCACAAATTAATGGTCTAACCAGATGGATAGAGGCCCATATAAAATATTATGTATGCAGTGCGGTTCGGCCACTATTACTTGATCAGACTGTTTTGTACAGTAGGTGTGAATAACGTGCAATAAAACCTTGAAAGCCATTTTAACAGTCTTCAGAGAGCCAATGCATTCTATCTGTATGGCCAAACCACAACCAGGTCACCAACAATGACAGCTGTAATCCATGCTAGCTAAAGCAAGATGATTGATTGCCTTGTCCTTGTGATAAGAGTACCTTCCAAGTTAATTTTTCAAATATAATGTTTATTTGATCATACATGTAATTGTTTTCTTTGCAAAATCGTAGAACACAACACTTCATTAAATCACATTTTAGAAATAAAACTCACCTCTGATGGTTCATCCAGCCAGGTACTCATTAATGAGCTGGAAAAAGCTGATGTAAACTTAGAATCTTCATTAAGAATCTTAAGAAGCACTTTGTCCATTTTACCATTGCCAAACTTGTGCGCTAACTTCACTAGTGTAGAAAAACAACATGTGGGTATCATGTCATCTTCTCTGAGACTTCCAAATGACATTGAAGGGTTACATTTATCGTTTTCAATTCTGTATTCAATAATTAGCAATAACTGGCAGAGTACATCAAGGAGACACAGCCGCCATTCATCATCTGCAGCAGTCAGTGTTACTTCATTGGTTTCCAATGACTGAATTATTGCTCTAATTATGTCACTTATCTCAGTTGCCTCCCCATATAAACATATCTCCTTGAATAACTCCACCATGCAGCTTCCCCCATCTTTGGATGCTTGTGATGGTTTCTTTTCAGTTTTCTTCTTCTTAGTGGTGACCGTGTATAAGAAGCTACGAAATGAGGCTTTGATGAATGGTTGAAGCACAGGTTTAAGTTTTTCACTTGGAAGTTGTTGTTTGAACACTCGTATGCACTTCAGGAAAGAATACATCAAAGCTGGATTCATTTCCTGTTGGTCACTTTTCAATTTACCAGGGAGAGGTTTAGGATAAGCACCTGCTAAGTCAACTTGGCAAGCTTTGAAAACTGCATGTTGTAGTACAAGACAGGCCATATCTGTCCACCAAGCATCATCCTGAGAATCTGCAGATACTGGGATCGAGTTACTTGATATTGGTACCCAGGCACTACTATCTGTACTTGCGTCTCCATTGGTTTGAATGGCTTGTTGATTTTGCTTTGTATGTAACTGAGCATGGTTTAATATATCCTGAAGCAGATTAAAGTAACTCTGCAAAGTTACAGATACAATCTGAAATTAAAGATAAACAAACAAAACATTTTCATATAATTTTTCTTGCTATGCTCCTGTACATAAAGTCTTCACACTGGCAAGAGGTCATCGAAAAGTCTATAAAATTTAAAGTCCTCAAAAAGAGATTTAATCATGAATACAAAATTCATGCCACTTATGCATCACTTGGAATTGATTTTGCTAATAAATATTTCTCCCACAACTAACAGAGTGGTAGCGCTTGCTGTTAAAAATTTGTATCCTCCCATGTGTTTGCACTACATGAATGATAGTCCAAAAGAACAAAAGCAAGTGTGACCTTTGAAAAATGCAACTTTCCAAATTGATTACCGGTAACCAAACCAGACTCATCAGGTATTTATGTTTGGCAACTCCACAGAATTTGGATTACTTCTAGATCTATTCATGCATTTTTCCTTAACTGAGGTGTCTATCCCATGGATTGGATCTTTACAACATGCTTTGATGCTTTTAACCAATAAAAACGAACCTTGTCCTGTTTTTCTTGCAGTGTATTAACGTACATCAGCAACTGTCTAGTCATGAGCAATACTTCATGCTTATCGCAATGTAAAAGTATCTTCAGGTCACCAGGTCGAAGTTCAGCACCTTGTATGATGGAAGCACGTAAACAACTTCTCCAATCCTTTGATTTCTTTTCTGAAGTCTTATCTGCAGAACACTTCCAGTGCATATCGGTAATAAAGTAAATATTCTTTGAAGTGATACAAACGAGACTGAAAAAGCATGCATCGAGTTTTATACAAGTTATTGATATGTATACTAAATACTGTTAATATTTTCAGCAAGTTTCAGCACCTAATACGCGATAGTTTTGTACCGTAATTTCCTGCGTACAAGGCACAGTACCCTCAAATTACCAAAATAAGATTCAAGCGTAAATGTAACTGCATGAGAATCAATATTACTTTTATGTCACACATGCTCGTTAAGTCCCAATCACTGCTGGTACATCAACACATACAGGGATCATTGTGATGGTATAAGAACACCTACCATATAGCAAAAGGATCGTAATTTTTAAACTACGAGGATGAGTATTAGTTATCTTGCTTTTTTCAATGCTACAATACATGCAAGAACCAGCAAACGCTAAAGGATGCTTTCTTAATGATGCTTTCATAATAAGAACGTACGCCCCCTAATGGCGAAATCTAACAGCACATTTCACAATAACATACAAAAACGTCTTGACAAATAAAGACGGTATGTCACTGGTGTACGCGCTATAGAGATGTACTGTGTGCAGCATTGGTCGTCGGTATTATTACTATTTGTGGGCAGCAGCATGGCCAGTGACTTTGTTCTTCGGCAAGTTTTGTCGCAAATGTGATTGGTGTAGGTTTTATTTTAAGAAAAATTTTACCTGTAGAATTACCGTGGACAAAATAAAGGAACTACTTTGCAAGATTTCATACCCACCGGAAGATAAGACGCACAGTATTTTTGTTTACCTCTGAAAGTCAGATAAGACGTCTTATACGCAGGAAAACACACCAATTAGTTAACACGATGTATCACTAGATTTGCCATTTTGTATTTTCATGAAGTGATTTCGATACACTATTTGCCAATGCTATACATTGTGCTTCAGCACAGTTCAGGTGCCCTTGTGTGTAACATCAAGTTACATGTTCACAAAGTGACCTATTTGGAAGTGCAGTATTTTCACGAAGTGACCTATCACTATACATTGTAGGTCTCAATAAGCAATGTGTTTGTACACAGGGCTCTGCAGGCAAAACTTATTTTTTTAATTCTCTCAAAGTGACATATGTGTTTAGGAATCATTTATTAATTAAAATATTTGCAGGAATGAAAAACAGCTCGGTATAAATAAAGTATTAAGCTTTGTTTATGTCTTAAAAAGGAAAATAAAAAACAGAAGCAGACTCCAAAACAGCAGTTTGAAAAATAGTGCAACTTCAATCGCGATTTTCTCCAAACTAGTTTTTGAGGGCTGTGAACAAGATAGGTCACTTCAAGGTACACGCGACAAATTGAAATGAGTAATGTAGAAAACAAAAAGACACCCTTCTACTAAACAATTAATAAGGAACTCACCTGCTGGTATACATGTAAGTCATCCAACCAGCACTGGGTAGGCAGCCACAGTGAGCAGTATTTTATGACTTGCTGCCAACAAACCTGTGCCTTGATATTACTACCTTCAGTCTGGATGTACTGATGCAGTAGATAGCAAATAGACTCTGGCGACTCTTGCCAGTCTATGATACTCAGGATTACTTGGGATATGTACTGACTAAATAATCCTGTAAAAGTAATGAATTTATTAAATTCTCTTTCAATCAAATTTATCAAGTAACAAACCACAAGGGAACTAACTACGCAAATTTTTTAAACTTTCGGGTGAACCAAAAAAATATGACCAGAAAAGGAAACGCGGCCTCCAGATTAACATGCTGGTGGTCAACCAAGTGAGCCATCTAGCCCTATGTTGGCGGCCTCCCTACTTTGTCAATATCTTTGTCCAGGGAAGCCAGTCAGAAGCCATTCACACCTAAACTTTTGTGTAACCAGGGATCAAACCCAAGTAAACAATACATCCTGGGAAACAGCAGTACAGACTACCCTTAAAGGGTAATTTGTTAAAGTTTAAATGTGAAGTAACAAACCACACAGGAAACTGGCTAGGTAAGCTTTTAAATAATTTTAGGTTGACCAAAGAAAAGTTGCCTATAACAGGGTATGAACCTATGACCTCCGGATTAAGAGCCGGTGTCTACCAAATGAACTATCTAATCCTGATGGTGGCAGTGTAATGAGAGCACAACACATTGATTTGTGTTGAGTATTGGGTCTGAACACACCTACTGCAATGATGTAAAGAATTTACTTACTTTGGTCTTGCCCTTTCAACTGAGTAAATACCTCAAGGGCTGAAGGTAAAAGAGCACTACATGGTTGAGGTTTGATATGCAAGTCTTCACCCAAATGCTCATCCTTTATGAACCACTTATCATCAAAGGTGTAAGAAACTGCCTGGGTTAAAACGTTGGGTTGCGTAGACAGATGGTGGCTCACAGATTTAGCTATGGAGATATAAATGGCAATAGAGTTTAAGAAAAAAAGACAACAAGTTTAAAACAAGAAAAATAGTGTTTGGTTGACACAAATGCCCTGCAAGCTAGTCTGTTACATGATGTTTGACCTAGGTGGTCCAAAAACAATAGGCTTCTAGATCCTAAAACAAATCCAAACGCAAGCTTAGAGTTTATATGCCTAATTTATCACACAAGCAAAATGTCTTTGTTTTAGCCATAATTACCTTGACAATTAATCCCAGAGTCCAAAAACAATAGGCTTCTTGGGGATCCCGGGACCAATCCACAAACCAAGTTTGGAGATTATATGACAAGTACTTCTCGAGGTATTGCTCAGACAACATTTCTTTTAGCCATAATGAGCTTGACATTTGGCTTAGGATCCACAAGCAATACAATTGAGGATTCTCGGGGATACTGAGACCAATCCACAAACCACATTTGGAGTTGATATGACAAGTACTTCTCCAGGTATTGCAAAGACAACACCCCTATTGTTTTAGCCATAATGACCTTGATATTTGGCCTCGATTCCAAAAAACAATAGGCATCTTGGGGATCCCTAGACCAATCCACAAACCACATTTGGAGTTGATATGACAAGTACTTCTCCAGAAAGACAACATCCCTATTGTTTTACCCATAATGACCTTGACATTTTGCCTAGAGTCCAAAAACAATCTAGGCTTCTTGGGGATCCCAAGACCAATCCACAAACCAAGTTTGGAGTTGATATGACAAGTACTTCTTGAGGTATTGCTCAGACAACATTTCTTTTGTTTTAGCCATAATGAGCTGGACATTTGGCCTAAGATCCAAAAACAACAGGCTTCTTGGGGATTCCCAATACCAATCCACAAACCAAGTTTGGAGTTAATCTGACAAAGTATTGCTCAGACAAAATTTCATTTGTTTTAGTCATAATAACCTTGACATTTGGCCTAGGGTCCAAAAGCACTAAGCTTCTTGGGGATCCCGAGACCAATCCAAAAACCAAGTTTGGAGTTGATATGACAAGTACTTCTCGAAGTATTGCTCGAAGTATTGCTCAGACAACATTTCTTTTGTTTTAGCCATAATGAGCTGGACATTTGGCCTAGGGTCAAAAAGCAATACAATGTAGGCTTCTTGGGGATCCTGAGACCAATCCACAAACCAAGTTTGGAGTTGATATGACAAGTACTAATTGAGTTGTAATCTGCACGCACAAACACGTTTGTGAATCCCGCTTACCGAGGACTTCTCTTTGTTCTCCAATTGTTTGAACTAGTTTTTTTTTAGCGACGTCCCAGTTGGGTTTGTACACAAAAACAAAGCGAGGAAGTCCTCGCTCTGTCAACTACCCTCATCCCTTTTCTTAAAGTCCTCAGTTTCAATGGAAAGACACGCTCACAAACAACCTTACGGATCCGGTTTGCGGGTCCTGCTATTGTTGTTCTATTATTCCCTTTTCTAAAGAATTCTCTTTTGAGGTCCAGGTTGAACAAAGAATTTCCTCTTGGGGACAATTGTTCCATTGTCTAAAAGACCCCACAGTCACTGTGTGGACATTCCTTTGTTTTATACACTTAAGAAAAATCTTATTCCTCAACACTGTAAATAACTGTGTGGATGTGTGCAAGTCCACATATCGTATCAAAAACCTGCCTTATGTAGACCTCCTTTGTTCTCAGGCCCACACTTCATTATCTAATGTTTACTCCAGTGTGCAAATACAGTGTGTGAACATCCACAATTGGGGACCTCATATTGTCCCTCTTTTGTTTGTATTTTTTGCCAACAGCTCCCATTAGTTTTGTACTTTCCAACTGGCGACCTTATTGTCCTCTTTTGTTATAAGGTCCCCGGGTTGAATTTGTATTTACCCTCACACACAAACCAACAGATACTACTCTGCAAATTATATAGAGATTATTATTGTTACTTCTGCCATTTCAAAAGTTTGTGTTTTGCCATTAGCAACAAACCGCTTGCTAAATGTGAAGATGTGTAAAATACACACACTGTATATGAGTGTATACAGTTTATGGAGGCTGCCTCCTCTATAATAAAATGCTAGTTTTACTGACCTGTTGGGCCCAAATGTTCCTTCCGAACATGGGTATGAGCCCAGTTCATGGCCTCAATCACCTTGTCATTGAAAGGGTGAGGGTTTCTGATGACCTGTGTCAGCGATTTGTAAAATATGCTGACGATGTGCTCACTCTCATTCTGCTCTAGGGTAGCTAGCTTATCAAGCCACAAAGTAATTTCCCATTCAGCCTGATCAAACAACCCTGTCTCCTTTATAAACTGAAAACAATAAAGACAATAAAAAAAAATACACTTGAACATATTCCATTCAAACTAGATTGGTTTTCATGTCTGTGTCAATAATAGCGGTACAGCATACCACACAGACCGGGCGCATTTTGATAACAATTTGGCAAAAAGATACACTACGTGAAATAAATATGAAAAATTTTGGCATCATTGATTTCTCTGCAGACCCACAGGTTACTTTTCCATAACAAAGCGATCAAAAAATGACAAAGTATTGTCTACAAAATAAGCTCAATATTTTGCGTGACCTCCCCATATGCTACCTTTTTTAGTAGATGTTAAACTTGCATCGGCAGATGCGTTTTACTGTACCAATAAACCGATGTGTCTTAAGCACTGTACTCACTATTCTTAGGGCTGTACGGTGCTGATTTCATTTTTTTAACCCTTTAGCCGGCCCAGACTCAAGGCACAGTAAATGCAAAAATAGTTCTGTGGTGCATGCTTGCTGAAAATTTATCCTAAAAATTTGGACGCCCTGTTTTTCAATCCAGTCAAATTTGGACACCCTATTTTCAAATCCTGGCTAAAAAGCTTGGCCACCAACCAAGGTCATTACCACACAGTGAAAACCTGATTCTCACACTGTTATTGTCAATGATAAAAACTTAGTAAAACTAATCAGAATATGTGATTTTCCTTTAACCGATACTTTCAAAATTGTTCTATTCATCTTCAAGAGCCATTCTTTATGCTGTTCAATTTTTTGCATGGGACCTCAATCTCTCACACATTATTTAACCATTTATGCATATTTTTAAGAACCAGACTTTAAGCTTTGAAAATTAACAGCACCAAACATAGAAATGCTTTAGTTGGTGTTACGCTTTATGGGTTTCATTGTGCTGGTTTCATGAGTGATTAATACATTGTTAGCGCTTTCACGTAGTATACATGCACGCGGTACCATCTGTCTTTTCCCCCTAAAAACAAAAGACTAAGCACACAACAACCAGTTGATTTGATAGTTCCCACACAATAAGAAGAGGGAATACAGAACTTTTACACCAAAATATACTTGTTTAGAGACATGTATACAGAGCAAGTCTTTATAACACATGTTAATACACTCTGTTTATAGGGCTCTGCACGGTAGGAGTTTGGGTAAACACAAGTAATATTCTTTATCCTGAATGCAAATTTAACATCACTTAAGTTCATTGCAGGACCCGCTGCTCAATCAGAGGATTTATACTGCCCTGAGATAACAAGCAAGCTAAGTGATTTAGTAATAAGACATCTGCTCTCAAATAGCAAAAGTCATGGGTTCCAATCCCACCCGAGTAATATGCCTGTGCATTTTTTCACAAGACTCCGGAAAGTACTGAGTAAACAGTGCTTAATTATCAGTGTAAGGCTGAAACAATAAAAATTACCTTGTTGAGTAGTTTTATTTTGAGTGTTGACGTTAATGTTAACTGCTTCAGCAACAACATAACTGTTGATCCACCTTCACCTTTGACCTACAATAAAGTGTGGAAACATACACATACATTTAAGGTTAAATCAAGAAAAATTTCTAGACGAAATCAATACATCTATCTCTAGGCACTTCCGGTTTTAACCGGAAGTAGAGGTCATGTAATGTCACGCACATAATAAAAAATGAAGACCTATATTAGCTTTATACAATCACACAAAAAGCAATCAATGATCTCTTCTTCTGATTTGATTTGGATTAAACAAGATTAACATTTTTAATGCTTAAAAACCTTGTAACTTGACACCTGATGACGTCATCATGAGGTAATTGAAGCGATTTCATGTCCTACTGATTATCTAACTACATGTAAATGTGAAGTTTCAAGTTTATATGAGGTTGGAAAGTTTGTTTTTGTTAGCGGACAATCGACAAGAAGAAGCAGAAGAAGTATTTTTTTAAACAAAAAAAACAAACGAGAAAACAGTGTTTGTAGAAACAAACACTAGGTGTTCAGGTATCCTTGGGGTCAGTGTTAATGCGTGATCTATATTATTGAATCGATTTAAACATTGTTGATAGCTTCTGAAGTTTCAAAGAAAGTAAAGTGCAAGTCTTCTCTGTTGAGGCCTATACATTAGTTTACTTTAGAAATAAATGCCAATAAAGATATGAATTTTTGAAATATTAAACTTTGATTTACTGAATTTTTACACCTGATGTCGTCATCATAATGTCTTAACTTTTAGGATAATCTACCAGTCATAGTCTACCTACATGTAGATGCAAAATTTCAAGTTGATGCAAGTTAAGTGACCATGAGGAGAAGAATAAAAAAAAAATTCTGAGCTATGCTCAAAAAACACTTTAAAAGAACATTCATAAATACCCCAGACAGTTTCGCTATTCCTATTGGTAGAGAGCACATCACGTGGGGGTGTATAAACGGACGATAAAGACCAGCTGGAGCTGTTTATAACCGGCTGGGCTTCGCG
>JAUELU010000076.1:12062444-12075410 GCA_032357145.1 Evasterias troschelii | reverse complement strand
AGGGAATCATCTTCAACTGCAATCTTCAAGAAAAACCTTAAAACCTACTTTTTCAGTCAGCCTCGTCATTAATCCTTAGTATATATATATTTATATTTTTGTATTTCTAGTTTCTTTGTAATTTTCTATTATTGTACAGCGCTTTGATCCTTGTTAAAGGCGCTTTATAAATACCTATATAATAATACGCGCTCATGGGTTCTTGGATACTCAGTAGCCCACAGAAACTCTGTCTGAGCCACACTTCACGGTCATTGGTTTTTCGACACTCTGTAGCCCCACAGATACACTGTCTGAGCCACAGTTCAAGGTCATGGGATCTTCAACATTCTGTAGGCGTGCAAATACATGTACACTGTGCATCAACAATGACCAGCAATTGCCAAACAATAGGGTGTAGCACCATTACTCTTTATATGGACACCATGCTCTATTTATTAAAGCATGTGCCCTATGTACATGTACCCTGCCTCCAAAACTACCAGAACTAGCAGAGGTGGGTGTTACAAAAGCGGATGATCAACACTTGTGCAAATGAAGGTTTTCAGGGAAAGTTTTCAAAATGTGTATCTGGAGTCAATACTGACAACCTTGTCATGATTAAGACAGTTCTCGGGCGGCACCTAACGCTCAACATATTCGGTTTGCTGTATGGAACGTCCAGTCTATCAATGCTATGAGTAAATCCGCCATGCTGTGTGAATTTGTCATTGATCATCACTTGGATATTCTCGCAATTACTGAAACTTGGTTGACTGGGGACGATCATGACAATAATCTGCTTCACGTTGCAGTACTGGTACTTAAAGGTCTACATTTAAAATTTAAAGGCACTGAACACGTTTTGTAATTGCAAAGACCAGTATTCTCACTTGGTGTATCCCAACATATGCATGAAATAACAAGCCTGTGAAAATTTGGGCTCAATTGGTCATTGAAGTTGCAAGAAAATGATTAAAGAAAAAACACCCTTATTGTACAAATTAGTGTGCTTTCAGATAGAAATAAAAGGCTTCTGACATCATCAATCTAAAACTTCACACATATGTTGTCTTCATGAAGGTCGTTATGTATACCAAGTTTGACACCATCATCCTGAACTTCTCCACAGACATCTAGTAAAGGTGGTTTTTTAACTGTTTTCAACCTGCCGCTAAAGGGCGCTCTTGACTTTTATGACGTCACCTGTCTTATTTTTTTAAACCAGACCCTTGTTCGACTATAACATTAACACTTCAAAAAATGTGGCACTTTTAAATTAAAAGGCATTTCGGGTTTCGATCGGAAGTAGAGGTCATCAAGCCGTGTCACGTACACAATAATGTATATTTCCGCAAAAAGCAACCAACGGTCTCTTCATCTTGATTAGTGATATGGATTTTCAATGATTAAAATTGTTAATGTTTATAAAACTTGACATCTGATGACGTCATCATGACGTACCTGAAACAGTTTCATCTCCTAATGGTTATCTAACTACATGTAAGTTTCAAGTTTATAGGAGCTTGGGAAGTGTACTTTTGTTAACTGACAATCGATGCTGAGAAGAAGAAGAATAAGAAGTAAACTAGGCTTAACCTGTTTGTGACAACAAACACTAGGTGTTCGGGTATCCCAGGGGTCACTGCTGTGTCAATGTGTGAGCTTTTTCATTAAGTTGAACTTTGGTGCTATTACTGTATTGAGGTGCCTAACAAACTACACATTTTAGCAAAAGTTTTAAAAAGCAAACGATCAAAAGCCTAGAATTGATTTGATTGTTAGCGAGGTTTGCATGGACGGCTGTTTTAGAGACTAACAAAGCGTATTGTCAAAAGCAGGTTGTGCGAACCTTGAACAGAGACTAGACCACAAGCGTGTTTGATGGACTTTGAACCTCGCGGTTGATTCGCTCACTGTTTAACTGGTAACTGGTTTAGATCGCGTATTGTATGTGTATCCCGTGGTTTGACAGCGGGTCAATAAATACCCGTAATAAATGGTCGAAATTTCAAAAATTTGTTTTTAAAAATGTAATGACGTCGTCATGTTGTAACTTAAAATTTATGTAGTCATTATCATTGTCTATCTCTATGCCAAGCTTCAACTCAGTAAAATTTTTGATTTTTGAGATGCAAGGCTTCAAAAAGTAAAACCATGTATAGGCAATACCATGTGACACACGATGACGACATCAATCTGAAATACCACACATACGTTGTCTGCATAAAGTTCATTATGCATACCAATTCTGAAACAAATGTCATAAACTTCACCGCAGAAATCTAGTAAAAGTGTATTTTGGTATGTATATGACCTGCCGCTAGAGGGCGCTTTGAAATGTTTTGACGTCACCGGTCAATTTTTTGTAAACCTTACCCTTGCTGGATTAAAATATCGTTGAAAACAACTTGGAAAAATTGGCCACTTTTAAGCTACAAGGCACTTCAGGTTTCGACCGCAAGTAGAGTTCATGTCATGTCACGCACACTTTGAAAAATGAAGACCTATAATAACTCTATATAATCCCGCGAAAAAGCAACCGACGGTCTCTTTGCTAAATTATTTTATATAAATTTTCAAAGATTAAAATGTTTAATGTTATAAAACCTTGTAATTTGACACCTGATGTTTAGGATTTAACCACTGGAGACACATGAGAGAAATTTTCAACTTTGATTCTTTAATTTATTCTTACTGATATTTAGCTATCTTGGATTATGTGTAAACTGACTCTACACACGTGGTTCATCCATTGCCGACTCAGATACAACTTTCCCACGATGCTGTACCACATCAAGAAGTAAAATGACTTGAACTGCAAAGTAAAAATCAAATATTTTTATGCTCAATGTCTACAGAGGCTCAGTGAACGTGAGTTTCAGGGGGATGAACACATTCATAAATTTAATGCCAACTAAATAATCCAAAACCCTGTGAAATGATGGAAATTAACTCTGCAGCCCTCACTCAGGAAGACAAATGTACTCTTTTTGACCAACAGCAACAAAAACTAATTTTTGTTTAAATCAACATTGAACGACTTTGATCATTATAGCCTTAAACCAAAAACACAAGACCAACATTTCCTGTAAAGTTTTTGCAAACATAAGCTGTGGTAAATTTTCTCTTTCTAAACTTTCAGTCGCTCAGTTACAAGACTAATCCTCATTGGTTAACCTTGTTAACAATCTCAATGTTCATTTGTTGCCTTGGATCCTACATTTCAATATTATGAATAGCTAGGAAGGTAGAAAAAAAGTAAAAAGTTTGGAAGGCAGTGCATTCTGCTCTACCAGCCAGTCCCCTAGTGAATGATACCCATGCCTGAATTCTTTGAAGGGGAACTTTGAAGGGGAACAGACTTTGAACAGACTTTGAAGGGGAAACCTGTTTCAGCCCCAGGATTAGGTGGCAATGTGACAGATTTAGGTAGATAGCCCAAATCAGTTAAGTGTAGCCCTCACCTTGAAGTGACTGTCTGGCCTTGTGATGTTGGGCGATATCTCATGAAATTTATCTTGAATATTGAAACTAAACTGGCAAACTACAATTGAAAAACGTGCTGTGTATTTTGAAGCATTGTTTTGTCGGGATGATGATTGTTGAACCACATTTACTCAATTTGTAATGGAAGTCATTGATTGATTGGAATAATATTGTCGAGCTCAAGATTAGTGTATTGTCTCCAAATTAATGGGAATGAATCCTACCTTTAAAATGTTGTTTTGTTTTTTCCGTTTTGTTAGGTGTTCGCGCTTCAGCTTGAACATCTCTTGTTTTTGTCTGTTTTTCTTTTCTTTTTTGTCTTCATCTTTTTCTTCTTCCTCTCCAACTCTTCTCTAAAGATTATTACAATTGAATTGAACATTAAAACTCATCAGACAATTGAACCTCGACATAAAAACGGCACAAACTTGATGATAACATCATCGGATATCGAATAACATTAAGTCAAAGTTATAATGCTTGAAAAAAATCATAACTCCTGAATCACATGTTGGATTACAATCTATAATCAAAATGGTCTTCATATATTGAACAAATGCTACAAAGAGTGTGACCCCATTTGACATTGACTTCAGGTCCAAACTGGAAGTTGAACATTTCTAAAATGCATATTTCAAGAACTTCTTATCATTTCATCACAATTTTTACATCAGCTTGTAGGTCTTGGAGCTTGTTCAAACTTTTACTAAAAGATGAAACAAAATTGAAATTGAAATTGATGTTTAAGTGTTGCGCTCTCACTGTTGTATTTCTTTAAACTCTTCTATACAGCATATAACTAAAAATTGAAACTGAATTGGACCTTCAAACTCATCACACAATTGAACCTCAACATCAAGACCACACCTGACCGATAGCTATGATGAGGTTATTAGGTGTTAAATTAGATTAAATCAAAACTTACCATTGAACAAAATTATAACTCATGAACCACTCAATGGATTTTTAGGTAAAATTTTTAGGTAAAGGTAAAATGCCGTCATTAATTGAGGCATAATTATTTAATAACATCAATCATGAACACATTGTTTTTGTTTTCAACTCCTCCAAAGGGACTTTTGAAAGCTGATGGATATACTGATGAGCCTGAAATATGCAGGACTTTAAAAGAATCAATGAAACGCAGGCAGAAGACAATAGTCAATCCAGCACTTTTTGAATGTGCAATGAACGGAGATGCTGATCGTTTGTATAGTACACTGGAAGAAGGTGATAATGTCAACCCTTTGACAGGTACAGGGGACTGGCCATTATACATGGCTGTTGGAAATGGTTACCTCAAAATCCTGGAACTTCTGCATTTGGTAATTCAAGTATTTTTTATTATTCTCTGGATAAGATACCATCGGCTCAGTGCAAGGGTTCTTTATTTCAATTTGTATGAATTTCATGAATTAAATAAAATTGAGCTTATTGTTTGGGTATGTTATGTATCTTTGACAAAAAGAATCATAGACATTGTTATGAGTTGGATTTAGTTTTTGATTTTGTGGTACATGTATGATTTGTAACAATTGTTAAACAAATGCCATTAAGATTATTATGGAGACAAACTTGCCAGACATGAAATTTACTGGGGGGGGGGGGGGGGGGGCAGGGATTTATTTCTGAACTTTTGCTTTTCGTCATTCTCAAATTGCAAGTACATTTATAGGGTAAAAATAATTAATTTAGTATTTAGTTAATGAAGATAATGTTTTTATGCACAGAAAGGAGGAGATATCTGCAGATATCATCAGTCAACCGGTTCAACTGTTCTTCACATTGCCTGTTCCAGGGGCCATCATCACATTGTTTCTTACATTCTAAAGGCATCCAAAATCGAAAATTATTTGACAAGCTCTGAAAGTGAATCTAGTGTTGAACAGTGGGACATCAATGCGGCTGATTTGCAAGGTCAGACAGCTCTCCAGGTTGCTGCTGAGAAAGGTTTGATATTTATCAATCTATTGTAAATGCAATGGAGTAAATCCGAGGGGGTGGCATACATACATATACATATATGTATCCCCCACTTTTATGTCCTGGGGGAATAGACCATATGATCATCCCCCTGATTTTATGACTAATTCATAAAATTTCAAAGCAAACATTCAAGCAAAAATGAGAACAAGGTGTTAATGTTAATTTAAACCTTACAATGTACATGTAGCATGCCACCATTAGTTTGTTTACACAAACCCTGTGGCGCCACATTTCCTGTGACATGCAGCCACATTTCCTTTGACACGCAGCAAGGAACACAGGGCCAAACAATTTTGCACAAATTACCTTATGAGGACAGTGTTTAGAGAAAAGTCCAAAATAAAGATTTTATTCAGCATTGTAAACTCAATATCATGTAATAAAATCATGCTTGTAGGCCCTAAGGTTAGAAAGATATGACGTTTCAAAACTACCTAGGCTCTCTGAAATACACCACGCATCTCATCCTCACTACCCACTCACTGCTGATTTTCAATGGGGGAATCGTCCGATTCGAACCCATCGATGCTGTTGAACTCGGCTTCTACATCGTGTACATGTACATTGTACATGTACATTACCATCGCGCATACCTTCACCGTCATCGCTATAATCGTAAAGAAAAGACTCTTCTAAATCCAAATTTCAGGAGTCCAAATCATTGAAATTCTCCCGAAATGCAGTGTGGGCATCCATTGTTGACAAACTCGGATTTTTAACGGAGAATATAATGATTTTTTTTATTTAAAATGAAGCTGTGTTGGGAAGGTCAGGGGTTAATAATTTCCCAGACTTCAGTGAGATAAGATTAGTTATACTCTTGGGCGACTCCATTTGCTGGTGGCGCTGTGCTTGTGTAATGGGTTCCGTGACACAAGTCGCCGATGGCATGCAAAGGGTTAAATAAACCTAGTGTGGAAACAATCAGGGGTAGATAAAGGTGGTGCAAATTAAAAGAGAACAAAACTAGGGAGAAAAACACCCAACAGATCAAACTTACTTAAGATGCCTGTAATCCAGAAATTCTGAAATCCATCAAATGGTATGTTAACCCTCCTGGTGATTGACAATTTTAAACCGTTCAAAGTCCATTCATCACACTGGCCCATGGCTTTGTACACTTTCTGTAGCTTAAATGTCACCATTTGATCAAATGTACACGACCATGCATGGTCAGGGAAGTGTGTAAATGGTTTTGTTTGGTGAAACAGTGGGCTCCACAATCTACCAGAGAGTGAGAGGGTTAGCTCTAAAAACTTTCCGTTTTCCCTTCAACAGACTTCATGCCCTTGTAGGTGGCCGCCTAAGATACTCTTATGTTCTTGTTTTCACTGAGTGATTTTTCAAGAAAGATAGCAAAAGTAAAGACTGGAGAAAACACAGAGATAACACAGAAAGTCTGAAAACTTCAAAAATCTTATTTTTCAAAATGTTCCTGGTGCTCGTTGTAAGCTTTGCCATGTGCTGGGCTTGCGAGCTTCTCTAATAACATTTTTCAGATTGCACAAATTAGCTACAGCATCCTTATCTTCACATTTTCTGGGTCCATTAGACGGAGCCTGGAACCGACGACTTGGTCGACCTTGCATTGCACTCTGGTGCACTCCCCTTATTTTTGCTGAATGACAGTTTTTTCATAAAAAGGACTTAAGTCAGAAAGAAAATAACAAAATGTTTAACTGTTTTTGCTCAAAGATTGTTCAGATATTCTTAAAATGAAAAAGAGGAGTGTCCAAAGGGGGTCCTATAGAGAGTGCCCCGGTCGCAGCACTGTTACAGGTTCACTCTACGCCCTGCACTTTGGGTAACTGCCACATTACCATACCCTACCTAAATCCTTCTTGACAATAATGATTGTTAATGTGGTCGGGTTGGCGTAGTGGTATCTTTCCTTGCTTTCCACCTCTAGGACCCCGGTTCAAATCACACTGAGAGCACTATGTGGATTGGGTTTTCAGTCCCTACCTGACTGCGTGGGTATTCCCTGGAATACGGTAATTCTCTTGGGTTTTCCTCTTACATCTAAAACTGAAACTTCCTTCCTTGTCTTCTCTCCATTGGGTTCTTTGCTAGTACAATGATTAAGTTCGCTTTTCTGAGAGTCCTTGGCTTCACAAGCAGATTAAATGAAAATGTTATTTCACACTTGTAATTTGTCAAAATTTTAAGGTCACACCTCCCATTTTTCAACATGAATTTAGACTCGGTGTACCTTTGTTCTAAAAATTAATTGCTTATTGAAAGAAAGAGGGATAACCTTTACTGATGGTACTTGTTTTAATAAAGAGAGCTTTGTTGATGATTATGTTAATTCTGAAAAATAACGCGAACGAGAAGTCACAATTATATCTAGGGCGCGGTTGCACTAATGTGTTTCCATTGGCACTAAGGACTTTAACACAAGGATTTTATGTGCATAACTAATGGAGACATTGTTTATAATGATTACTATGCATTTTGCGTGTGTAAGCCTAAGACAAAGTCCCAGGATATCTTTAAAAATAAATTACTTTTATAAACATACCTCTAAAAGAAATCTTTTGGTTTTGAAAAAAAAGTTGCTTCTTTATGTCTGCAACAATTTACATGTACATAGAATGTTTAGATGCTTTGTGAGTTAAAAATAGATTTGCTTTGCCAGCCCTTTTTGAATTTGTTCTCCCCTCGGAATTTAATTGCACAAGTGCCACCATTTCCCAATATGTACTGCACTCGGGTTTTGGAAATGTTGATGTTTAACATTTAAATAAGATATTTAGTTAATTAACAATAAGGAAATTGAGATGTACCACCCTCATGTGAAAACCTATATAATATTTTATTCAAAGGATACAGTCGCATTGTGAAATCTCTGCTGGATAATGGTGCTACTTCAGCCCTAATAGACTGTCATGGGGAGCCTTACAAATGTTGTGAATATGAAGGAGTTCAGTTCCTTATTGAACATCACCAAAGAAGTCGGATAGAGCAGATTACATCATGCATCAAGAACACTAAATATTTTCATCGACTTACAAGAATATGGCAGGTACGTGAAGCTTCCATGTCAATAAACAGGTCTGGAAATAAATAGTTAAAATGATAGGATTTGTTGTGTCTCAGTACAACATTTTTGTATAATTTTCTTAAACTCTACTTTATGATCTGTTTAACCAGTGCTTCAGAAGGGCCCAAGCCCTTATGAATTTGGACGTTATAATTACTACTACATTTGGTGTGGTGGGGGGCGGTTTTATAGGTGTTCTGGCACTCCGCCCGGAACACCTCTTGTTTTTGTTGTTGTTTTTTTTTTTTGTTAATACTTCTTATTTTTCTTCTTATCCCCCGCGACTGTCCGCTAACAAAAGCACATTTCCAAAGCTCATATAAACTTGAAACTGTACATATTAGATAACCATTAGGAGATGAAACTGCTTCAGTTACATCATGATGGCGTCATTAGGTGTCAAATTATAAGGTTTTTAAGTTTAAAAAGGTATCAATTGCTATATGCTGTACAATGAATGTCTTTGATTTTTACAACTATGATATTCATAATTGAGCATCTAGATCAAGACTAGGGCTACATTTGAAAAGTTTACGCCCAAATTGTATGACCTCCTCTTCTGGTCGTGCTGGAAGGTCAAAGTTTGCCTTTGTATTTTTTCTTCAAAATCGGACGATAAGCCCAAGTATGTATTGACCTGCATATTAACTATGTACACGGTGTGGCTGGCTGTTCCTCTCCATTGATCACAGTGTCAGAAGTCCACGAGGCCTGTGTGAAGTCGCAACCATGCAGTGTACATGTATGTCTGCAAGTTTGGACTTGTCAAAGGTTATCAAACAATACATAGTGCTTATTTTGGTATGATGAGTTTATCCCTAACTCATGCGAAGTTAAACATAAAGGGATTTCCCTTATGTCTGTCTGATGGTTTGATGGTAAACAAAGAAAGATGTCCACCTGATTTAGTAGTACCACTTCAGGGACTCCCTAACCTGTTAAACCTACGAATGCACAATTCCCTAGGCTTTCCTCGCTATAATTTTTTTTACCACACTGCCCGCGATACCGCCCTCAACCAGTCGGGAAAGTCTGGGTTTTTAATCAACATTCTTCCTTGCACCCAAGAAGTCAGGGGAATGGCGCCCCATCCTAAATCTGCTCCCCTTGAATCGTTACATACGACCAAGACGCTTCCGGATGGAAAATTTGACATAGTGCTCGAGTCATTACCGCTTCCAGCGCGGGCAGCCTCCCTTGACTTAAAGGACGCTTACCTGCATGTACCCATTTGCAAAACATCACCGGACCTTCTTGCGGTTCCGTTAATCAAGCATAACCTTCCAATTTTGATCGCTTCCCTTCGGGCTACAGCTTCAAGAGTGTTCACACAACTAGTGAAAATTGTAGCTGCCACGCTGCGAAAACGCCATGTCCGTCTGTTTGTCTAGCTAGACGATTGGCTGATCTTAGGAAACACAAGGACAGAAGCACTCGCCTAAGTGGCCCTCACAAGCCAGATGGCCACGGACCTGGGCTTCCTCAAAGAGGTGAAATGCAAGCCTGTTCCTTCGCAAAAAAACAAATTTTCTCGGTGCCGTATTAGATCTCCGAACTGTTAGCCATCCATCATGCCCTGATCAGGTTCGGCCAGACGGTATCTCACCATTATGTCCTGGTCAGATCCGACAATTCGACAGTAGTCTCATACATCAATCCTCAGGGGGGCACTCGTCTCTGCATGTTTCTATGGGACATTCTAAGTTGATGCGTAGCACACAACGTTTCCCTGACAGCAGTTCATTTACCAGGGGAACTGAATCCAGTAGCCGATGCTCTTTCCAGAGGACTCGATCCTCCCAACAGAATGGACCCCACCACTGGTGGTTCAGGCAGTTTTTCAGAAGTTCGAACGCCCTCATATCAACCTGTTCGCCTCAGCTCTAAACAACCAGGTATATTTCGCAAGAGGTCACGATCCTCAGGCATGGGCTTGGGAAGCCCTGTTTGTCGATCGGACAAACATGTACACATACACATACCCGCCAATATCCCTTCTTTCAAGGGTCTTGACAAAAATCGAGGCAACTCACTGTTGAGTCCTTCTCGTGGCCCCGTTTTGGCCACGTCAACCATAGTTCCAAAACCTAATCCGTCTCCTCATATATCCCCCTGTGGTTCTCCCTCAACGGGAAGATCTGATCAGTCAACCTCATTCCCGCATCTCTGCTCAGCTGGCCTTTCAAAGGACGCTGCAGCCTTGGCAGCCAGGGGTCTGCGAACGTCAACATTAACTCTTGACCAAGGTCACATCAGGTGGGAACCAAATGGGGTACGTCTGATCCCTCATTACTTGACAAGCGGTGGCTTTTTTAAAGTTACGAGTACAACAATTTGATCATGGTATGATTTTTGACTGTAGGTTTTTTGTTTGTAATCTTTGAAAATCCATTTCAAATCAAGGTGTGTGTGACATTACTTGACCCCTTATTTCGGTAGAAACCGGAAGCTTTGTAATGTAAAAATTAGAATTTTGGGAGAGTTGTTTTCAATGAAGTTATAGTCCAGCAAGGGTCCGGTTTTAAATAATAGGACCATGCGTGACTTCATAAATACCAAGAGCGCGCTCTATCGGCAGGTTAGAAACAGTTCAAAATACACTTTAACTACTGTAGATATCTGTGGCAAAATATGATAATCGTTTCATAATTTGTATACTTAATTACCTTTATGCAAATTACATATGTGTGGAGTTGTAGATTGATGACGTCATCATGTGTCAGGTGATAAAGCCTTAAAGGTGCACTTTTTGAAGCCATGTATCTACAAAACCCTAAGTCCGACTAACTTGGTGTATTGTTAGACAAAGACATTGACAGCTAAATCCTGAAGTCACGTAATGATGACATCATCATGTTGTTTTGTACTTGTTTTATTAATTTGTTACCACTTGCATATGTTTATAACAAAACAAGCTGCAATCAAATTTTGTTTTGCATAAGGCTTGGAAGGTCAGTTATGGTTAAAATATGAACTGACGTCTTCACGACATCATTATTTCTCACGTTACATTACCATAAAGTTAGTTTTTTAACGAGATCTACATGTAAAGAACAACTTTGTGTTCAAGGTGAAACTTTGTACGTATTTAAGTTGGGATGTGTTACATTCACAATTTAATTCACATCACGATGATGTCATTAAGTTTAACATGACTTCACTTTCAATGAGCAGTTTTACCAGATCTTTATGCAGAGAAATAAATGCTTGGTCAAGCTGAAACGAAGCTTCCATGAATTCAAGCTGGGATATATTACAACCAACATTTTAATTTCATGCTGAACACCTCATTTATGTATAGTTTTTATTTAAGTTCTTCTGACCCAGCGTTTTTTTTTAGACGTCACTTTGGTTACATACTTAAGACCTACTAAAGGTGTGCAACAAAAAGCGAAGATACGATGATGTCATTGGTAGTCAAATTACAAGGATTTAGACTCTTATTTTTTTAAACTTAAAAAAATCAGTAATAAATCAACAATAAAATTTGTAATATTTTTTGAATAGCTTTTAACGATGTATGTACTGTTTTTACTTAGGGGTGCGACGTGCATGTTTATTTGTTTACGTAAATTGCAGCGAAATTCTAAATTGTGGCTTCGTTTTTGTCTTTGACCATGTTGACATCAGAATGTCTATCTACCCTTGTTTTCAGGGGTAATGCAGGCTCGCTACCATGAGCGCACGGTATCAATACTTTTCGTCACTAACACAAGGAAGGGAGCATTGAAATACAAGGCTGATTGGCTTACCTAAAGTGACTGGTCTGTGTGCATGCTTGTTTAAAACTTTGGTGTGCTTGTAGGGCAATTGTCGAGCGCTTAGTTTGCGCGTGTAAAAATACACGCATTTGGACGCAATATACTGTACATTAATTATGTTTTTTCGTGGTCACCCTAAACTGCATACAGTAGGACGTATCTTAAGACAGGGATGTGATTCCTCCGTTTTGAACAGGAAATCTTGTTTTTTTGTCCCCCAAAGAAGAAATCAGTTTTGTTTGCCCCCCCCCCCCCCAATTCATGAAAAAATTAAGATAATTTTTTTACCCCTAAATCCTTTTTTCTTCCCACCTTACTTGTTTCCTAAAATATCAAACTGTATGCTGAATCTAAAATACTAATAACTAGACCTAGGTTTTTGTTTCAACAAAAAACAGGGTGTTCAGCATTATGTTGGTTCAGTAAGTCATTCGTTCAATTGAAAAGTTAGATAAAGTACAGAATTAGGGCGCTAGGGTTTGTAATTGTGTCGATATTAAAGCCTTGAAATTTGTGCCGTAAAGGTGACGTTTGGTTACTATGTAACGTAACTATTGATCACGTTATGAAGATGTGTCTTCAAATGTCAAGCTTAAACAACCTTCCATGCCTGATGTACATGTAGGAAAAGTTAAAGGCACCTGGAAGTGGTATTTTGTCAAAGTAAAGCTTTTGTCATTAATATATACATTTTTATGAGTGGAA
>JAUELU010000076.1:11971455-11997114 GCA_032357145.1 Evasterias troschelii | reverse complement strand
TGAAATTCTAATTTAGACAAATGGATAGAGTAGTTGATGATGTATAAATTCTCATTTTGCTCATTGTTTTCCCTTAAAATTTCCCCATTCCAATATTGATGTGTGCAAAGCTCCCTGTACCGGGGTCAGTGCTAAAAACAATTGGTTTAATCACTGGTTGACTTCATTGATATAATTTCATTTTTAACCCAAATCCCAGCATCTATATTTTAAGCTACACTTTTTAAAGTTTTAAAATTATCTACTCGACGTGCTTTGCTGGGGCCCACTCACACGCAGGGCATGTCTGGCCCAGAGTTTGCCTGTGTCTTTTTGTCCATTTTAATGTTTGTGTATGCTGACTGTATATTGTGTGCTTTTTATTGAGTTTTAATGTTAATTACTATAATTTTTTATCCATCCATATTTGCCACTATGAAATAAATGTATGAAATAAATAAATAAAGAATTAATTAAATAAATTGTGGCTCTAAAGATTTTCACTATTTAAACAAGAAACTGGATGCGAAGTCACTCTGAAAATAATTACGCCCTCTGTTGTCCTATGCATCATAAAAAGGGAAACACTTTCCACTACAGTTGCCATTATTACAGGGTATTTATTGCCAATACAAGTATGTAACAAAACAAGAAAATACTGTCCACTGTACCATAATATAAATTATTATTGGAGGGTATGTAAATTCATGTGTTGAACAAATCATGAAAATACAGTCCACTAATTAATTATCCTCCACTTACAAAGAGCGCTCTGCTTCTATACATTGCACAGACATTGCAGGCACTCAGTTGCCTCAGTCAATACGCAGACGGTTCCTAACTACTTATTGACAAAAACCTAACTTACACTCGTTGTGTGACTTCAGCACACATTTAACCAGACTCCAGCACAAGCAGTGAATCCCTTGCAGATATCAAGCAACGTCCAACAATGCATGAACTAAATTCCCTGCCGCCAATGGACAAGATCGTGTCTGCCATCATTTCAACCAAGAGGAGAAAGGCAACATGCATGTAGATGGCATCCCTGATGAAATTAACCATGAAATTCACCATTGTGGCTAGGTTCTAAATACTAAACTCCTAAAATGTTATCAAGCTTTTTGGAAGGGACAGAAACTCCTTCAGCGGTTTAAGGATGCGCTCATCATTCCTAAGGAGGAAAGGGGACCGCTGTCATAGAGCATTTTTACTCCAAATATTATAACAAAAGAGTAACTGTCCTGAAAAGTTCACCCGAAGAGCCTCACAACAACGCACAGGTACATGTACTACTGATCACTCTACAGTTCACCTGCCTAGGGAGCAAAGTGACATCTAACAACTCACTAGATGTGGAGATTGGCAATTGTATTCAGGCCACTTCAAGACCTTTAGGTGGACTATGTAAGGGACTATGGTCTCAACATGATATCAGCTCAAGTGTTCAGGGGAGTCCTCCAGAAGAGGAAGAGGACAAAACTCAGATAGGCAAGCCGAGGTTTGCAGAGCTGAGCCAAATGGTTCAAACACCTGGCAGCACAAGCAAATCCCATAAAACAATATTATTCAGCAATGAATTGTTTAATTCAAATAGTTGTTTTATGATCAGGATTGGGATTACTTTATATCAGTAAGTTATGGTACGTTTTTATGAACAACCAACAATGCTTCAGCTAGGAAACCATAAAATTGTCAAACGCCATTGAGGCTGTAACATATGGTGTCACTGACCTGCTAGCACACAAGGACAGTGATGGACAAAAGAATAAACTGGTGCTCCTAGCAAAATTAGCTAATAAAACTGGTAAGGGAGTAAAGGAGCTAAACTGGTACCTAAACCAATACTAACTTTGTAACTCTGGGGGAACCACCTGCCCAAAAAGAAGTGAAAGATAGATATATATTTATCAAAAACCAAAAATCCACTCTACATATACACCAGTATTTTACAAAGACTTAGGAAAACCAGTTGCATTGTGGCCCTCTAATGTTCATTGATTCAGAATGTGTCAGTGTGTTACCACCAAATTGTAGTATTTTATCTGGTGATTGGTGTTGGCTTGCAAGCACTACTCATGAACAGCAAGATCTTATCTTTACTGTTTGATATTTATTGTTTTACAATGTCAGAGATTATTTTCCCCCTGGCATCTAAAAATGCAGGTTACAAAGGTGTCAGGCTGTTACCATAGCGACCCACAAATATAACTGATCCTCGCATGGACCAAGTTTGAAAAACAAAATATCCAAGATGGAGACTTGTAAAGAAGCTAAATTTTGCTCCTACATAGCTTTCTCTCACTCCCTTACAAGGCAGAATGTACTATGACAAGCCCTTACAATCCATCACCTACACATACCATGTACCGTAATGTATTTTGTTTGAGACTGGTTCCCTGCAAATGTTTGCGGAGCCATAAAATTTGCTTAGCACAGTTTTCTCCTTATCAGCTTTAGGAAATTGGGCCAAGTTTAAAAGGGGCATTCAAATGTTTATGAAATGATCTGAACAGTGTTGTCACTAGCCCAAATTTAGTGCCGGCTAATTTTCTGCTCGGGAACGTAGTATCGCGGAGCATCGTGCTTCATGGCCGGGGTTCAGTAGCCCACCTCTGTCTTATCACAGTCGCCATTACAGCCAATCATCTAGTATACATGTACATGTCTAAAACACTAAGTTTTAAAAGCAGGATCAAAGTACGATCAAATTTCCCCACTTATAAACATCCCATAGATACTACTCCAACCTACTTTTTTTATTCCTTACATCTGGCGAATTATTATGATACATGCAAGGGCTCAAATGATGACTTCGTCCAGATGTGACGTTTTAAAAACGGCACACAAAAATTGGTGCAGACGGTTTATGATTCGCTGCATGTTGATCATAAGAAAGTCAGGGCACCCGGCTGATCTGCTTAGACATAAATATGTACAAGGTCTTGTCGCGCGGTACCTTAACTAGAGACTTACCTATATAATGAAAATGCAAGCACCTGTGGCGTTGCATGTTGCATGTTCATTGGGTGAGCGACTTAAGTTATATACCGCGCGACGTCACCTTATGCATATTTATGACTTGGCAGATCAGCCGGGCGCCCTGCTGAAGGAAGATAGACCATTGGTTATCATGGACCCTGGGCGTAGCATGACTTTTTGGTCTCTCTGGCATGCAGGCTGTATGCTTATGATCAGGAATGGATACTATAACGAAACCTGATGTATTTTGTCGTAAATACTGGAATTTATTGTTGGCTTCTGATGACAAAATAATTTACTATTCAGCATTTTTGGTCAAATTTAGTGCCGGTCGGTAAAGCTCATAGCAAGGCAAAGTCCCGGTCGGTAAATCCGAGTGCCAGCAGGTCCAACCGCCACCGACCGGCGTAGTGACAACGCTGGATCTGAAGTTGCCCTGTCACAAGTATTAAACCATAAACTTTTTATTTTATTTGTTTATAGGATTAGGTTCGTATCTGTGTGAAAAGATAAGAGATGAGTATCCCATGAACTATATCCTGTCTGTAGCTGTTGGCCCTCATACTTCAGGAGAAAGTCCTCTTCAGCATTACAACTCACTGCTGTCTTTGACTTGGATGCAGAGGTTAGTTTTATACAGAAATGCTATAAAAAAACAAACATTTATGTTGCTGGCTTTTGCTTATACTTTTGGAAAAGAAAAGTTTAATGAATTATGGAGAAAATGCACTTCACATGACCCTATATGTATGATTAAACGGGTACTTTCCAAGAACCCTGGCTTTTTAGGGGTTTACCACAAAACTGAACCATTTAACTTATGAAATATACATATTGTACTCGGACTCCAATGCTAACAATAAAGACACGCATGTTGTGATTTAATGCCACAGTAGAAATCAACTGTTTTTATTTTGTGCTGGATACTGAATGTTCTGGCAAACTGAACACTGAACACAAACAAATGAACACTATGCATGAGTGAGGTCGTTTGGCAATCACAAACTAATTACATTTTTGTGTAAATTGCTGTGCACATTAATCCGTGACAGGCTAGCCTGAAGCATTAGATAGTAATGATCATGTAAGTATTACACTGACGATAAGGTGATACAAGGAATTGTTGAGACCTTCTGTTTCGATAGTGCTGGTGCTCAATGTCTACTTGTTCCTTTAGATTATGAACATGTGGCTGCTCTTCCCACAAAGGTTAGATTTAACAAGGAACTGCTAAAAGTAGGCAGGGTCTACTTCACTCTACTTACCTGTAAAGCGAGTACTACATTTCCATTGTTCCCTATGGCCGGCAGGCAATTGCTAAGAGTTTTACACACAATAGCGCCCTCAAGTATACTGTCCCTGACGCCTTGTGACATGCGCACTTTGTTAGCATACTCTTTTTCTCTTAACGCAGGCGGAGGTAACGTGTTTTGTAAAAGCTTAAAGAATTTACCTGAATAAAGACATTATTTCCTGCTTTTGAGAAAGTTTAATAAAAGATATTATTATAAAAATAATATTGTAGAGTTGTGTTGAGTGTTGTGTTGTGGTGTATTTGATAATAAGTAAGAAATTGGGGAGAGCAGGGCCTGTCGGAACTGGAGGGACTTACATCCCTCCGGGACAGCCTGAGCTCTCGGGGATTGCACCGGTGACACTACGTCGCCGTGACAGCAATCTCCCAGTTGGCCCCCTCAGCCACTGCCGGCTGCTGGGGCTGATGGATCCATTAGCAGGTCGAGAGACCTAACGGTTCCTTCGTCCCCGGCTAGTGTGCATGGGTCAACCCAACCGAAGGGAAAACGCACCGGTAAGGCAAAGAAATTGCTCGGTACCGTGCTATACCCAAAAGAGTGACTCCGTTACGAAGCTCACCGTGGCCAACCCAGGCCCCTCTTCGGGGCACATGCAGCCGGAGGGAATACCCCTCCACGGCTCGATGCACCTGGACCCTCCCTACGCCACTGTAGCTACCACAGTGCCCAGGGACGAGCTTTTGTACAGCTGCCTTGACCGTACAGCACCCGCCTATGCTATCGGGCTCAGGGCGCTGTCGGCCAGTCGGGCCATTGGCCTCGGCAGACCTGCCAACCTGTACGCATTTTGCTTACCATGCACGCATTTTTACATCTGGCGGCACTGCGGAGGCGAGGCATCATGATCTTCATGTACCTCGACGATTGGCTGGTCCTGGGTTGTTCTCGGGAGGAAGCGTAGGCGGGGCTCCAATTTACTTGGCGCCTGACCTCTGACCTCGGATTTATCATCAACAACGAGAAATCCCAGCCTTTCCCCTCACAGGTTCCCCTTCTTCGGTGCGTCCCTCGACTTGCGCAGGGGACTGGCCCGCCCATCGGGTGACCGCATGTTGAACCTTTCGACAGTGCGTGTCCCTCTTCCTCACGGTGGTAGTGGCTCCGGCTCTGACCTGGCTCAGGCTGTTGGGCCTCATGGCCAGCATGGTGGATTTTATGGATTTCTGCAGGTTGAGGATGAGACCTATTCAACTTCACATGCTCTCCTTTTACAGGCCCATTCGGCATGCAATCCAACATCCGGTGACTACCACGCCCCGGCTAGTCCCCCACCTTTGCTGGTAGCTAGTCAAAGCGAACACTTCGCAGGGCCGTGTTTTCCGCCCGCCCCAGCCGTCGGTGACAGCCACGACCGACGCGTCGCTGGAAATGTTGGCAGTCTCCAACGCACTTCAACATTTCCAGATGGACATCAGGGGACGTGCGGTCCTGATGAGGTACGACAATGCCACAGTCATGGCTTACATCAACCACCAGGGGGTCACTCGGTCAGGCCAACTGTGTGCGCTAGCGTGGGATCTCATCCATTCATCTCATACAGCACGGAACAGCACTGTCGGCAATCCACACCCCGGGGATAGAGAACGACACAGCCGACGCTCTCTCCAGAGGCTGGATCGCCCCGATGGAGTGGTCACTGCTCCCACAAGTGGCCCGGTCGCTCTTTCATCAGATCGACCAGACCCACATGGACTTGTTCGCCTACCACACGAACAGCCAGCTGTTGATCTACTGCGCAAGGGGCCAGACCCCAACGCCTGGAAGATCGACTCACTATCAGTGCAGTGGGATGGCCTACTGGCCTATGCGTTCCCGCCCATCTCACTCGTCCCTCGAGTGCTGACCAAGATCGAGCAGGAGGACTGTCGGGTCCTCCTCATAGCCTCGTTCTGGCCCCGCCAGCCGTGGTTTCCCCGGCTCGTCAGGCTTCTGGTTCACCACCCAGTGATCCTTCCAAAGCGAACGGATCTCCTTTATCAGCCCAGCTCGGGGATGATCCACTCGGCTCCGTGGGATCTTCACCTGTCATACTGGGTGCTGTCATGCGATCCCTCTGTTCAGCAGGCCTTTCGCGACGGGCTGCAACAATCGCAAGGTATATAATAGCCAACTACGCCATTTCTTTAAGTGGTGAAGATGGAAATCCCTACATCCTCCCAATACTTCTGTAGGGGAGGTGGGGGATTTCTTAGTATACCTCCTGGACAGCGGCCTCTCGATGGGCACGGTAAGGAATTAACGGTCGGCCGTCGCCACAATCCACCCGGGTTTCCCAGATGGATCTTCCGTCTCGGACAACCAGGCCATTAGCCAGCTGATCAAGGGGATGTTTGTGACCCATCCCCCGTGCGCAAACTGGTCTCGCCCTCGGACCTCTTTAGCGTACTATCGACTTTGACAAAGCATCCTTATGAGCCGATGGACTGCTCAACGCTATTGCAGCTTTTCATCAAGGTGGCATTCCTCCTGGCTGTCGCTTCTTCCCAGCGGCGTAGTGAGCTACACGCCTTGTCAGTGGAGGCACGACACATCCAGTGGGAAACAGGCGGCGTCCGCCTAGTCCCCACAGCATCCTGACCAAAAACTAGACCAGCTCATTTACGCCTCCGGACATCAAGTCTTTTTCATCAGAGGCAAATGAGAAACTGTGGTGCCCCGTCCGGGCACTCAAGTGGTATATGAGCCGTACGAGATCACTTTGTACGGGTCATAGCAAGCTGTTTATCACAACAACCTGTTTATCACAACAACCGTGTAGCAGTGTACCATCTCCGGATGGATTGTTAACGCCATACCATACCAAGGGGGCCTGCTGGAAGTGCCCTAATACCTTCTCAAACCTCTACCTGAAGGTTGTCCTCCAGGCAGATGGCAGAGCTGGAAGGGAGGTGCTGCAGATTGCCAGTCAAGCTTCCAAGAAACGCTAGCTGGTGAGTCCACTTTCCTCTCATATATATATTTTTATGTGCATTTAAATCTAATGAGGTGTACCTCTTATGTTTTATCTCCCAAATGGCGATACCCCCCTGATTTTTGCGCACGAATCGTGGGCCCCCTGGGCCACGCTCACTGTTCTCCCATATCGCGATACCACGCGTCTGGGCTGACCTGTTAATAAATCGCGGTCTTCCATTGCGAAGCTCGCTAATTTAACCTCCCCGGTTCCCGCGTGACTACGGGGTGAACCATGGGCCTTTGGGGTTTTCAGTAGGCACGACCCGTGTCCTACGCCCTTGTAGACATACAGTAGTTTCGCGTATACCCACAGCCTTCTCGGTGCAAGTCTATGGAAGTGTAGTATTCGCTCTACAGGTAAGTAGAGTGAAGTAGACCCCCACCCCACAGTAGTGTGGGTGGGTCTACAATCGAATACTTACCTGTAGAGACCCTCCCTCCTTCCCCACTACACTTGATTCTTGGATGCTTATGCTTGTAACGCTCGAGAAATAGAGGACGCTAATGTTGTGCGCATGTCACAGGGTGTCGGGGACATGACACTTAAGGGCGCTATTGTGTGTAAAACTCTAAGCAATTGCCTGCCGGCCATAGGGAACAATGCAAATGTAGTATTCGCTCTACAGGTAAGTATTCGATCGTAGACCCACCCACACACACTACTGTGGGGTGGGGATTTCTCTTACTGATAGAAGTAGAGCCTGTGAAAATTATAATTGTATTACTACGACTTTCATAGCTTTTATTTAATATCAAAGAACATTTTGGTATTTAAAAGGATTAAAGTAACTTTATGGACAGTTATCTGTAGAAGTCAACGAGTGACAAAGCGGAAGCTTGCCCAAATATGGAAACAAAGTCCTGCATGCTACAAGATGCCTCCACTCACCCATCGTACCATTGCATAAGAACGTGACAACTATACCTCCACCAACCATGAACAGTAAACAAATTACTACAATTACCCAACTACACCATCACCTCAAAAAGGGAGATTTATAGCATGAAATTCCAATACCTTTTATCTCTCTTGGTTACTGAAGAAACAAATTGTGATGTAGTGAGTGCATGCAATCTGCCAGCACCTTGGAATGTCCAGGCCTGTTCACAAGTCTGCAGTTAGCATGAACACAAATTTATTAATTTTTCATCTTTTTATGAAATGCAGTCCAACTAAAGCCTAATCCATATCAAATTCACAATCCTATTCAGCCACTGATTATGTTGAATCCACATCAAAGTGAAACAAGGGAAAATCTATTTCAATCTCAAACTTTAGAATGCCTGCAACTGCACATGTAAAACCAATAAAGAAACTTGACAAAATGATCTCTTCACTGGAGAACATTGGGGCAAGGCTGACACATCTTAGGGAGTTAGCTGTGAATATATCAAATAAGCAGTCCCGGACCAAAGCGGCAGGATGACAGGGCGCATGGTGTATGTGAGCCGGTAACTCACACTTAACTATACAAAACGCCACATGAGTCTGCTTACCACTCTGTGTGGTCAGTGGGTCAAAACAATTTCAGAATTTTTTAACATTGACTATTATGAATGGCCCCTAAGTAGCATGGCAATGGGATTCCTGCAGTGTCAGTAGGTTAGAGAGACTGGGAGCTGGTAGCAAGGCCTCACACATGTGCGGTCCAGGAGTGATGGTTGAGCAGTGCTGACTGGTTTAGACCTGAACTTGTGGGAGACCACTGCATCTGACAGACCCACTTGGCCTGGAGCTATTAGACAGGCTTCCTTGGCTGCTAATGAGACACTTCACAGAAGAGGGAATAAGAAGCAACAGAGTGGAAATGTAGCCCTCCCCCTTCCTCCTTCAAATGTATCAAATGCAGTTTCACCAGAATTGGACTTGTATCCCACATGCAAAGATGACGGAAGTCATGCTCTATTTAGAGTGACCGCTTATTATGTATTATGTGTAACTAAGACTAAATAACACAATTGGTGTCATTTAGAATTCTTTTGCCGGATCTTGTAGCTCCTTTAGGGACTGCTGAACAAGGCAACTGTGAGAAATGCATTTACTGGTGATTTGGGCAGCTCCACACTAACAGGCTGGACTAGCAATCAAGCCCATCCAGAATTGAACATGACCAGTATTGCCTCTGTTTAATTAGCACCAAGCTGCTCTGGGCAGTTGACATCCATGTGGCTTGTGGCTTGGTTTTTCTTTTAGCCATTTAGAAGCTCCTTAGAGAGAGCCAGGCAGTCTTCACCTCTCTGCTGTGGGAAGCCATGAACCCAAGGATTATTTCTTTGAGAGGAGCGCTCAAGATTATTTCTTTGCTTGGCATGGAAGACCATGATTTTCTCAGCCTTATAGCAATGCTTCTGTCAATCAGTCTAGTTCGTTCATTCTCAGTTCCAAGCCATCAATACATTGACTCTGAAATTCAATTGAGTAATTGATGTTTTTCTCTAGCCTATGAATACGATTACGTATCGATCTCCTTTTGTCCAGATTGAATCTCTGACAAGTTTTGACAAACAAAGTGTTCAAAGTCGTCGGTATCTGAAAAGGACCTTACTTGGGTTTGACGACTGGGGTGATAAAGTCGGGGGTGACCCAGAATCACTCACTAGTTTGGTGGATTTCTAGCTTCCAGCAGGCATGATGAATCACCAGATGTTCCCAAAAGGCTATAGTTAGTCCTTGCTGCTTATTAGTAAGATGTAGATAGAAAATTGACAAGATGTATCATAGGCTTGCTCAACGGAGTCTTCCAAGTACTCATTTAACACACTCGGTCGCCATTTTGACAAAAGTCAATTCTGACACGTGAGTTTTTAGAATGTAATGAGGAAACCTATCAGTAATAGCTCTTTGAAGGCTTTTCAAATACTCTCATCTTTATGAAAGAAAACTACTCTTTTTCATACTGTTAAATGATCGCTCTGAACAAAATGATATCAATTAAACTAGTTTAAAGGACACTTCTGCCTCGATTGGGGGATTTATGGCCAGTGAAAGAAAACAAATTGAATGAAGCCTAAGTAGAAAGATCGTCTAAAAGTACAACATAAACGTCTATCATAAATTTTGATGGTTTTTGGTGTAACAACATTTTTTTTAAAAGAAATAAGTAAATGGCTTGAGGTGCATGGAACTTATCTGCATTAGAAAACTTAAATTGATAATTCCCGTCATTTAGCTAGTTGTATAGATTATTATTAGGCCTACAGGGTCAAAATAAATTCTGATTTGTTACAATTTTTTTAAGGCTAATGGTGGAAGCGTAAAAGGAATATTATTTACTAAATAATATCCCTTTTACGCTACCATATTTAGTTATTAAAAATTATTTACTTATCTTCATACCCCTTAAACTTAAAAGCTTCCGTATTTAATAGTTTGAGGACTCTCCATGGGCGAGAGGGCACTAATTATCACAAGTTCACCATTGTTTGTAGATAGGCCAGTCTGATCATGCCATCGTTAAATAAATCATAGAAAGTACCACGGATAAGCAAAGCAGTGAACCAAATGAATGAATGAAAGGTCCAAAGGTCGGAATGGTGCCATGCAAAATGGCTCTGTGGGTGTGCGGACTGTATTTAAGTTACAGTGCAATTTTTGTGCAATGTACAGAGTAACGGCGACCGTGCTTGTTTGTGGATGGTAGTAAGATAATAATAATAGGAAAAGAAAAGAAAAAATTCTTAACGAAAACAAGTAGCAGCAGCTAGATCGGCATCCTACCTTAGCTCACAAGAAAAGGAGACTAAGATTGTGGCCATACCATGGGAGTGAGGGTAGAGCTAGAATAGGTAATATTCATAGTAAGTGGTAAATGCATTGGTAGTGGCTCTACAGGTAAGTGTTTGCATGCATACGTGTATGTTGTATAGCTACACTATAAAATGAATACATTTTTTTACTCGCATTTATTTCACAGGTTTTCAGATGGAATTCTTCTCTTTCAAAATGATGAAGTCCTACAACGAATGATTGCCATTAAAAGTTCTAAAGATGTATCTTTTGGAAAGATGAACGGTTACATTAGTGATTGCCTTGCTGGACTTTTTCTGCCCCTCGAGAATAATTCACAACAGAAGAAGGAAAACAGGTTTGTATTTAATAGTTACAAGTTTTTCTTATTAGCCAGCAACCCTAGTCAATCATGGGCTCACTGTTTCAAGTCTGAGCACCCAAGTGATACAAATCCTTATCAGCTCTAATCAGATAAACAACTTTATGAGAATGGCCTTACTATGGCACTGTTGGGGCTGCCTGAATGAACCATGGTTATTTATAGTAGTGATTATGGACAACATTTGTACCAGTTATTAAATACTTAACAAGATTAATACATGTAATGTTAAGTTGATACCACCTTTTCTCCAAGTAAATCATTGCATGACCATGGAAACACAAAGGCAAGCATACAGTAGCTTGCAAAAGGTTTTAATGGAGTGTAAATTCCACCAGAAAAGTTATTGATGCAATAATTATTTGTCTTTAGTTGGTACTTTTTATGAAATACATGCATGCTTCTATAGGAAAAAAAACTTGTTTCAAAGTTGAAAGAGGGTCAGCTTATTTTTATACAATTATCTGGAAAGGGCCACTAACAATCATGGATGTATGATCAGATTTAGTCTCTTGTAAAAGCTCCCGCATCGTCGATCACAGCTTGGCAGTGTGATGCTGAGAGATTAATGTCCAATTTGTCGCAATTTGATTGAGAATTTGATAGAACTCCCCTTGACTTTGGGGTCAATATTCAAGCTTCAATGGCTCTCGAGCTCATTCCACATACTCAGATTCACACAAACAGATTTAGAGGCTTATCCATCACCTAAAAATCACCAACTGCCCCCTGTTTATCTGATCCAATATAGGATTGGGTCCGCTAGATTTCTTGATTCATTCATTCCTTCCTTCCTTCCTTCCTTCCTTCCTTCCTTCCCTTCCTTCCTTCCTTTCTTCAATACTTCCTTCCTTCCTTCAATACTTCCTTCCTTCCTTCCTTCATTCCTTCAATCCTTCCTTAATTCCTTCCTTCCTTCATTTCTTTCTTCCTTCCTTCATTTCTTTCTTCCTTCCTTCCTTCTTTATTCATTCATTTATTTGTTGTTTTTGTTAACTGAATTTCATTTATTTTGATTTGTTTATATATATGTGTATATTTTTTTCTTCTTTAAGATGCGCATTTTTTTTAAGCACAACATTTGATTAAATGGTTAACAATTAACTGTGCTTTATCACTAATAAATGTTTATTACATGTTTTTTTCTTCTTGTTCTTTTGTTGCAGTGTTGTCATTTCGCCAGGAAGTGAACCATGGGAGATATTACGTTCCATTTGTCCAATGCCAGCCTATAAATTTGCACATACCAGCTCTTTCCAGAAAAGGTATGTTATCTAATTATAATAACAGTAATGATAATAATAATAATAATAATATGATTAAATAATAATTATAATAATAATCCACTGTTGATGATTCTGAGGTTGGCGAGTGCAGCTTATGTATTGAAAAAGAACAGATGTATTAAGATCAACCATCTGCTTTTTATGGCGATTTGAAGTTGTTTGCAAGGAATGAGGTGGAGATCCATTCTTTGGTGAAGTTGTTTGCAGAGAATGAGGCGGAGATCCATTCTTTGGTGCAGACCGTCAGAATTTTTAGCGAAGATATTAGGATGCAGTTCAGTCTGGAGAAATGTGCTTCAATGACCATGAAGAGGGGAAAGAGGGAAAATTCTGATGGCATTGTTCTGCCAGATGGTGCACAGATGAGGGCTTTGGATGAGGAGGTGAGTTATCGGTATCTTGATGTACTTGAAGCTGAACAGGGGGAACATGATCAAGGGCTGTGTCTTTGATGAGGTACAGTGCGGGTATTGTCGAGTGGACTAAAAAAGATCTAGATGTCACTGACATGAGGACGAGAAAACTAATGACCATGCATGGCATGCTGCATCTGCAATCAAATGTTAATTAACTCTATCTTCCAAAGTCAGATGGTAGGAGGGGATTGCTGAGGGTGGCAGACAGCGTTAACATCTAGTGCAGGAGTTTGCATTGTCATGTCAGGAGGACCGTGGAGAGCTTGCTGAAAGCTGCGCAAAAGTGTACAAGGGCAGACGAAGTTGGGCCAAAGGAGTACAAAAGGGTAATGAAAGAGGAAAGACAACAAGATTGGAGGAACAAGCCCCTTCATGGCCAATTTTTGAGATGCACTGAAGAAGTGGCGAGTGCCAAGTCCTGGAATTAGTTAAGGAGCGGAGAGCTAAAGAAGGAAACTGAGGGCTTGATTACTGCGGCGCAAGACCAGTCGCTAAAGACAAATGTAATGAAGGCAAGGATAATTTGAAAGAAAACGTCTCTCCTATGTGTAGAAAGTGTAATAAGCCCATTTAGTATGATGACAGAGTACAAATAAAGACATGAAAAGTTGGCCAAGGTGATCCACTGGGATCTGTGTATGAAGTATCAACAGCTCTCTGTTGCTCGTTACCAAGTAAGTTTTTAAGCTATTATTTGTTTTGAGTAATTACCAAACGTGTACGATGCCTTTAAAAAACAAAACCCTGTAGATAAACACAAAGTCATTAACAGAATTAACAACATTGTATAAAAATAAGTTTAAAATCAGCAACAAATTACAATTGAAAAATTACAAGCAATTATAGAAATATGCAATATTTTAAAATGCAAAGGTAAGTAAATGTAAAAGCAGACCAGCTGTAACCAGTAATAAAAATATTAAAAAAATTAAAAAGAGACATACACCAAAACTTAACTCCAGAAGAAAAATTAAAGAATGGAAAATAAGTGCTAAAAAGAGATCATTAGGGATAACAAAAACCACAACAAAAACAAAAACATGTGTCTATACAATCATAAAAATGCCTTTCGGAAGAAATAAGTTTTCAGCTCGGATTTAAAAACATCAATACTCTCTGTTTCCCCTAGGCACAAGTTCAGCTGGTTCCATAATTTAGGGGCAATGGCAGAAAAAGCTCTATTCCCAAATGTGCATAATCTGGTGTTACAGTGCTCAGTAGTCTGGTTTTATCACATGACAACTGTGTGTTTCTACTCAAATTGGAACTAGTACTAGTAGTATGCAGTAATTCACTGAGATAAACAGGGGCTAGACCATTTACACATTTATGAAAATTCTCTAATTCACCGGAAGCCAATGGAGCTTCATAAGTACAGGGGTTATATGCTCAAATTTTCTGGTTCCTGTGAGAATCCCGGCAGCACAATTTTGTACTCGTTGTAATGGTGCCAGTGTGCACTGGGGTAAACCTGCAAAATTATCAAGACCTGGATTTCAGTAGGTCATTTTGGATCTTTACGGTAGCAAACTTGACATTATTTTAAAAAAGGGCTACACTTAACAGATTTGGGCTTTTGACCCAACAGCCACCAGGGGCACGTTGCCACCTACTCCTTGGGCTGAAACAGGCTTACCCCCTTCACAGTCGGTAAGGATGTAGGCGTGGGTATCATCCACTAGGAGCATGGCTGGTAGAGCAGAATGCGCTACCTTCCCAACTTTTTACGAAGCAATTATGGTTTATGTGCCTCGCTTAAAGGCAAAAGTTGGTTTTGCACAGAAGCCAGATTGATGCTGGTCATGTAGATTGTTCTCATAATTTAGGAAAGCTGAGTATTGCATTTAAATGACACTTTCCGGGGTTTTACTCGGTGTCAAAACATTAAACATTTTGTAGGTCTTTTTTTGACCTTTGTCCAAATTAGGTTTCTTTAAAAGAGTTGGATCTGGGTGACTTTCAGAAAATCTGGTTTATCACGTTGATCAATCTTATAGAATGAATGAAGTTGAGTGACATTTATTAAAAAGAGATAATGGTATGGAGACTAGTTCATAGGATTTTGATTATAGACTATTCTTATAGATGTTAATTTTTGCATCAAGGATAGTGAATATAATTTTGTTTTTACCCTACACGATGTGTGTTTAGAACTGTATTTTCCCGAGTTCTGTGAAAAAAAACCAAAAAAAACATGCAGATCACTTGGGTGGGATCCGATCCCATGACCTTTGCAACGCTAGAGCAGATGTCTTTAAAATGTTGGAGGACACATTATTTGTCTCTGGCCAGAAAGATGTAATAAGATTAAGAGCACTGAAGTCTTCCCCATATAACGGGTCTATGGCCTCCAGATTTGAGTTTTCCATGGTTAGTTGAAATTTATTCACTGCCTGTTGTGCTCTGCTTTTATATACTATTTTACAGATCTCCTTCGTGGGGAGCAGTTGCAAGTGGTTTAGTCAACTCACTCAACAGACATGATCAGCATGGAAACTTGGTATCCTTTTTGAGTAGGCAAAAATAATAACAGTTTAATGTCCACCTTGGGGAATTTGTTCACAGTTTGGATTGTTTCAAAATCTCTTCACCACTTGCATGACTTATTTGTATTAAGTTATTGCTCAAATTCTAAATTCTCAATCTGATCTGAAATGGGACCAATGGATGATGGACATCACTACAAAAGCAAGTAGGCGTATGTTCATGCTCAGACTCCTGAAACCTTATAGCACTGTCTCTGTAACACACACCTGCAAAAAGCTACGACAAACCTAATTATGAAAGGTAGTTTGCTAGCCCTGGCGGCCTTTTACTTTCGTAATACACTATAGTGTCGTCCTGGAGATCAGGTACCATTTCTGGGGCGCAAAATTTTAAAAGCTCCATAAGTCAAATCTTACCTGCAAGAAGCCACTTATTTCACAAAATTCACATTCCATGGCGGCACACGTTTCGCTGCGGTGGGTTTTGGACGTTATATATTCCTCATTAATCCGTCATTTTCGTGAAATAATGCAGCTCCCAACGTTAAAGAAAAGTCAATTTTGTTCGTTTTTTCACAATGTCTGACGTGCGTACGCGCACATCTGTAAGACGCATGATGCATGACGCGCATTTCGTGCGCCCGTTTGCATGTTCTTATGCTGTGCTGTCCAGATACTGTGACCAAAAAGTGAAATTTGAATTTGCGATATGCGTAATCTGCACCCATGCAAACATTGGTTTTTCTTTGTTAAAAGATTGCAGAATGGTTAAGCGTTAGGAGCTGCATTATTTCACGAAAATGACGGATTAATGAGGAATATATGACGTCCAAAACCCACCGCGGCGAAAGGTATGCCGCCATGGAATGTGAATCTTATGAAATTAGTGGCTTCTTGCAATGAGTCATGAAGCTTTGAAAATTTTTCGCCCCAGAAATGGTACCTAATAGTAAGGACTCTGTATCTGTGTACAGCACAGAGGAAGAGTCCTATATAGGGCTAGTAGTTTGCCAAACCTGAACTATGACAGATTTTATATGGAAAAGGAAATCAAACAGATATGCTTTAACTAGGAATAAACTAAATTTAATCACATTAAAAAACAAATTGCAAAACAAAACAAAATCTCTTTTGAATGATTTGAAAACTTGAGAATAAACAGGAGGGTATAGGTTTCCATTAGTGGCAAACTAAATACTATGCTCCACATCCACACAAATTACTATATTTAGAATAAACAGTTCACAGAAAAAAGGTAAGCCTTTCTAAATATATGTTTAATTACATTTAAATAATTTAGAACCCGGGAACTGATCAGGTTCGCCCAAACGGTGGACAAAAGTCACAGGGCTTACAATTTACTTCTTTTTGTGTTCTTATTTACAACTTGATATTACAAATAAAAAAAACAAACACATTTTCTGTACTTTCACTTATATGTTGTTCCATGTTAAAAGGTCTTCACAACATCTACATATCGGTTATAATGTGTTATAACCGATATGTAGACGATCAGAGCATACTGATCGAAACGTTGAGTCGTTAACTACCGGTTCTTTTCAGAACCAACAAGTTACTCAAAAGAGATTTTAACATGGTGCTACCGCAAACCTCTCTTAGTTATACTCCCACCATGCAAGCTTCAAATCCTACTTATAATGTGTTACCAAGAAAACCACACTGACAGTAATGGTTGCATTAAATGAGGTACATGTACATCTAAAATTTTCACATAAATAGAAACTTGGTGGGCCTGCCATAAATTATTATGAAGAGAGTTGGTGCCATCCAGTTCCTTCTTTCTTGTGCCGGTTCTGTCCAAGAGCCTGAGTAGCTGTCCTAAGGTGTCTGTGATCAACGCTGGCTTCCTCCTTGCATGGATACTTGACCCTTTCTTGTTGGCACCTGTCTCTGTTTCTTTTTTCTGTTCACTGATTTTGCCATCTCTTTCTGTGCCACATTGCATGTATTCTCCAACCTCTCTTTCAGATCAATCACATACTCACAATATGTTGTTTTGACTTCGGCGTCGGAATGGACCTTTCCAGTCCATAGTTCTTTAAGACTTGCCATAGGGCCTTTGACAGTTCTTTCGTAGATAATTCAAGTGGAGCAAATTCTGTGCTGTCTTGAGGAGTTTCTCTGTGGGGGTAAGGAGGGGTTGATATCTCTGTCCAAATCTGTTGGTTGTTGTGCACACACTCGCTTTAACATGTTTTTTAGACTAGCATTAAACCTTTCGAACAAGCAGTTGCAAGCTGCATGGTACGGGGTGGTCACAAGTTGACGAACAGACAACAACTGGCTGATTTATCTCATCACTTGAGATATAAACTGGTTTCCTTGATCTGTCAACACCTCACGACCAGTGTTGTAGGTCTCGAGACCTTGTCTCGGTCTTGAGACCGTCTCAAGACGTTTTTTTTCGTGTCTGGGGGTCTCGTCTCGGTCTCCCCCTGTAAAAGTCTCCGTCTCGGAAGGGCTGGTCTCCGTCTGGGAAGAACTGGTCTTGGTCTTGGTCTCGGTCTCGGCAGTCAATGTCCCAAATTGGATATCAATCATTGTCCTTAGTTAGTGTCGTGGTTAATAACATTATTTTTGTAAGCATTATTTTTAGGGAAAGAAATATCTCAAATGGTTTTTCCTTTCATATACCATATGGGCACCACGGGCGCCTATTTTACTATGTCATGCCGTCCTCCCCAATTTTTCTTTTTAGTTTCAACCAGAATGAAAAATGGCGGTGTTGGAAGTGGATTTTCCCCCAAAAGTTGTTCCCCGTTTGCAATAGCACGATATGTGATCTAAACAGATCGATCAGCATACTGAAAATAAGAAGTCACAGCCTGGCCTTCCTGTCGGCATGATTTGTTATCTATGTAAATCAATAAAAGATTTTTAAAATTATGCCTTAATTGAAATAAAAAGTGTGAAGTTTGATGGAAAATTAAATGGGATAGTGTGTTTTATAAATTTGTATTAGCTTGCATACCCCTGATTTTTATTGTTTAAAGCTGATATCACCTTAATTCTTTATGCTTTTACACAATTGTATGTAGTGCATGGGGTAGATCATGGTCTCGGCCTCGGATACCTTGGTCTCGGTTGGTCTTGGTCTCGGTCTTGGACTGCAAAAGTCCAGAACACTGAATGGAAATCCTGTGATTAATGAAAACTCGGTATGCAAGAGGTCAAACAGGAGGAAGTGAGGCTCATTAAAAATGGCTGAGCCATCACAATAGAAATCTTAATGAAAGGACAAGGGTTACACAATGCTTAACCACTCCACCTTCAAGCACTATTGTTATGGGATTAAGGGATTATTGGATTGCTCTAAGTCATCGTTTATAAGTTCTAGTTATATATGCAGTCGCAGCTTGAACATATCTGGAATAACACATCAACAGTGCAATGCCCTGGTGTTTAACCAGCTTCCCCTTTTTGAAACTGCGAATGGTTATGTCTATATGACTCTTGTTTGTTCGGAGTCATATGAGATAATTAGGATACGGGAAGCTTAAGTCTTCTGTAGTGCCGTTTTATTCTTGAATCTGTAAATTGGTGAAGTTAATGGCAAAAGAAACTTATTGGTTAGAAGCCTACAGCAGCTTTTGGTGGTATAAAGCGTTTGGGACACATTTCACATCAAAGTAATGTGGTTATATGGAAAAAGTTATCAGTTTTTATGCCCCCAAATTTGAATCTGTGAAACGTTACTGTCAGAAACGCTTCCCAGATTGTGTATTCCTATTAGGGAATATTCTTCCTGTGTGGACATACTCATGTCTGAGTTGCTGTTATTGTTATCCATGTCTGAGTTGCTGTCTTTGTTGTCCATGTCTGAGTTGCTGTCTTTATTGTCCATGTCTGAGTTGCTGTTATTGTTATCCATGTCTGAGTGGCTGTCATTGTTGACCAAGCAATAAAATAATAAGAATAAAGTTAATTTAATGCCAAGTGGATGACACATGAGCCAAAGCAAAGAGATTGAACATAACACTGTGTGGGGTGTGGGTAGATTGCATTGGTTGGATTTGGATAACGCTTTTCAACTCAATATTGTTTTTTGCGTTGGTAATTTTTAAAATCTGGATTTCAACTGAACATTTGGAACAGCTGGCTATCTTTGTTACATTGTGGTCCATCATTGGATTTTCATCCATTATCAATCACTTGGTGGAATTTTCTGGTCTGAGGACTTGGATTTGTAATGTGATTGAATTGGACTCGAACTTTGATGGATTATTTTGCTGCTGATATTTATGGAGCAATAATGTTCAGCCTAATATCATTTCTGGATATTTGCTGTATTTACAATAACCATTTCAGAATACTTCTGACTTGCAGTGTTATTGCTATTACAATTTTTCATTTAAGCAGCACCAAAATGTTAACTGCACAGGCAAGTGTGTTTTTCCCATGCTGATGGCTGAACCACCAGCTAAGCATGGTCATTTATTAGGTGAATGATCAATGTGCCCACTGTGACTAATGAGTGTAATGTTTGCGCAAATTCTACAATGAGATGTTAATTTTTCATCGGGGATGAATACTATAATTTTGTTTTTACCCGTACATTAAAACTTCACCAAATGTGAACATTTTCAAGAAGAGACTGAAAGCCCATTTGTACTCAAGAGCATTTTCTATGTAATAGATTCTTTGTCAAAGCGCCTTTGAACATATTTATGGATACCGGCGCTATATAAGTTATTTTGATTGATTGATTGATTGATTGATTGATGGTCTAGTGGTAAGACATCTGCTCTAGCAATGCAAACATCATAGGTTCGAATCCTGTGGGTTCTAGTGATTTGCCTGTGGATTTTTGTTTGTTACAGAACTCAGGAAAGTACTGAGTATATAGTGCTTCTTACAGATCAGTGTAAGGGTAAAAACCAAGTTAAAATTATACTATGCTTTAGTTGCTCAGCAACACTGTTAGTGAGGCTTACATGGTCAGAATGCTACACCTAACGTTTATGTATTTAAAAAAATTTCATGTTAACATTGAAAGAGTTTTCACCTGTGAGAGAAGAGTTTGTGCTATCAATATGCATAATTTGTATTCTTCACATTTACAGTTCTGACCTACACTTACTTGCTATATAGGTTTTTGAATTAGGACTGCCTCGTTATATTTCAGCTACCAATAAACAATGTGACAAACTTTTTGGCTCATAGGATTGGTCACAATGCAGATTTGTGGTTCCTAAAAAGTATATATTGTTCCTTAAAAAGTGTTTCCACAGTTCTCGTCATTGGCTTGCTTAGCAGTGATACGCGGTAATGCAAGGAATACTTTTCCACATTCACTTCAGGCAGTTGAAAACCAGCTGAAGGTTGCCTACAACTGCGTCAAATGGAATCCATTTCCAGTAGATTTCTGGACAGGTAGGTATATGAAAACACTTGCTATAAACTTTAACATCTTTGTGATTTCAACATATTTTTTGTTATTTGTTCAATAGAAAACATTGCATGGCCAAACATCACCAAATGGGAACAAGTGGTCATCATGCTGGGTACTTGATTGGCTACCAAAATCCACCAAAACTAATTGCAATATGTAATGGACCAGGCCCTTGGGAAGCTCAAAATCTTTGGTAGGCAGGTCCATGGTCAAAAGGAAATCCATGGTTTGGCCAATTATCCCTCTCAAATTATGTATAACCAAGAGCTACTACCCCAGTGTGATATTTTTAATTTTATTTTTATGTCGTATAAAATTAGAACTTGTTGTACAGTTTTAATGCTGTTTAGCACTTGGGTTCAATTAGTGTACCGTGAACGATGCTGAAGCACACAAAAATCATGGGTCTACTTCACTCATACATTACCTGTAGAGCACACACTATTTGCATATTTCCCCATATCGGCAGGATATTTCGCTAAGATTTTACATTATATAGCGCCCTCCATCGTCCTACCCATAGTGCCCCGCGGCGAGTAGCCTCGTGACTCTTCCTTTTCTCTTAGCGGCAGACCAGGGTGAGACGTGTTTTTATAGTAGCTCGTCAGTTTTTTCCTTTTTAGCAAGAGTTAAAAGCATTAAAAAAGCAATAAAAAAGATAGATTGTGTTTAATTATTGGAGTTAAATAACCAGTGTTGTAGTGAATTATTGAAGGAGATATGAAACGTTTGGAGAGAGCTCTTCCTGTCGTAACTGGGGGCGGTCACCCCCTGGGACAGGTCAAGCCATCGGGAGGCTGCGCCGGCGATGGGTTGTTGCCGAACCAGTCTCCCGTCCAGCGCCCGCAGCCAATGACAGCTGCGGGTGTTGGCGGCCCTGCGGTCGGAGTTGAACTGGGTGCCCGGTCCTCCTCTCCAGCCATGATTGGCGGGGCTTCCAAATGAAAAGGCTAAGGCCGACAAAGGTCGGGTTCTGACCCTGATTGCCGACGCGAAGCCAAAAATGGGTCAGCAGGGCAAGCCGTGCGGGAGTACCCGCCAGACTCAACCCCGAACGTGGAGCTGTCCGATGCGACAAGCCACCACGGTTCAGTGGGTTCGAGCCACCCGCATTCCCTGGACCTAGTGGCGGTAGCCACAGCAGGACAAAGGGGACTATTGAGCGGGTTCCAGGGCCGTGCAGCCGACCCTCCACCCATGGGGCTGGGGCGCTGTATGCCAGGGCGGGCTTTGGGGTAATGGAGCGGTCCGACCATGAGCTCTCCGGGGCTCCAGGCTCGGTACTGTCACGCTCTGATGGACCCACCACGACATCAGAATTTCTCCGGTGCTTGGGAGTGCCCATGCAGCCAATGGGGCCTGGGGTGCCAGGTGATTCCCACTTGGTTGGTTCGACCCACCCATCCTGCTCCGACGAGTCGGCCAGGGAGGACGACGCAGTCATCTCTATGCAGCGCCTGTCAATCACGGAGACCGAACTACGCTTGATTCAGTGTGATATGGTGTGCGTGCTGCAACTACCAGCCACTGAGGACTCGGTGCAGCCTGCCCAGAAGTCGTTTAAGCGACGGACCGGGACGGCTCAGGGGCCAGACAAAGTCTTCCAAGAGTTGCCCCTGTGTCGACTATATCCAAGCGGCCATGTCGGCCTCCAAGTGGAGTATTAACCGGTTCCCGAAGACGGACTATGAGAAGTTCTTCACCGCGCCGGCCCTTCCAAAGGCAGTGAAGGATAAACTGGTGGCCCATGCCGGGGCTTTGGCGTCCAAACCCTCAAGAAGCTCGATAGCGCATCCACTCCGGAATGCAGCCGACGTCCTTTCTACTTCTCCTGGCGGAGTATCTTGCCTCCGGGTGTGATGACGATACGTCCGTTCCAACCGATCTCTTGACCATGGCCTTCCATTGTCTGAATCAGGGCCTTCAGGCGGCTCTCGAGGAGTTTACTCAAGTTGCGACACTTGCAACAACGGCTTGGCAGGCAAATGTGCTTGACGCACTCTTCCTGCCGTCGCCGGGCGCCCGCATTGGAGGGCGTCGACCTTTTTGCGGGCAAGTTTGAAGAGTTCATGGAGGCAGAGGCAAAACGATTGAAGACCACAGAAAAGATCAATCTCAAGAAGCCATCTGCCTCAACAGTCAGGGCTTCACAGGCTAAAGGCAAGGCATCGAAGGCCGCACGTGGCGGGTTTTGGACTCGGGCTAAAATCTCGCCGTAGAGTGTCGACTCGCGCAGTATACAAAAGCCGATGACGACATTTTTATTGATGGTGCAGACGGCGCACTCGCAGTCCAGCCCATTCTTCTGTGGGAACAGTAGGCATCTTTCTTCTGTGTCTTTATGAAAGTGGCCTGTCAACAGCCGCCTTTAAAAATTACCATTCAGCCAATTGGAGCCATTCACAGGCATTATATCTTCCGGTTTAAACTGGAATTCCATTTTTTTCCCCCTTTCAAATTTGAGGTCTTTGAGTTCAATGTGAGTTTGATATAAAATTTGGGGGGTGAGTTGTTGGGGTATAGATTTGGATCTCGCTAATCCCTCTTCTTGAGAAATTGTAAGTTTACTCATTTACCTTTACACGCTTCCGTTCGTAAAAAAATTGCCACCCAGCAGTGGCCGGCCCAATTTACGATGATTTGTTCCTTCCATGTGCATGCAGCGCGTTCAATTGATATCTGTAGCCTTCTTTCAGTCTTTCCCGCTTCATTTATGGTACGGTTTGACCGTAACACATGTATGTTTACTTTTGCAGTAAAGGAACATTCGTGGAGACATTGAAAAGTCTACTGACAACAACGCACAGTGTTTTGGATGCGCACGCATTGCTATACTTTTTTTTACCAGTCGCCAGTACGCACCTTCATAGGCTTAAGTGTCATTGAGATATTTTTACGCATTGAACTATGACCTGGAGAAACTTCTAGACAAAGCATGAGTACAGTGTGTGTGTGACACACGTGTGGGGAGATTCTTTGACGTTTGATGTCTCACATTTTTTTCCAAAATGCTATGGTTTATAAACTGTCGGGATCTTGGAGATACGAAAAGTTGTTTGAAGAACAAGTTTCAATGGCCAAAGGGGGGCAACACTTAACACAATTATTCACTATCACAGGTAAAAAGACCCCCCAAAAATAAAAATTTGTAACAAAAGCATGACTGTTCCGTTCTATAACCATTTATTTTTGTGGGAGTAAGTTCCGAATATCATTTTATTTTGAGACAATATATGTCTAGCACTGCTATGACTTCATCTTTTTAAAAAGGATTTTCCTCCTATTAACATGTCCTCGATCCAACGCATTCACCGAGTGCGACGCTGGGTAAACTTGCCCAAAATCCGGACATGCATTTTTTTTGCGTTAAATTTTCCTGTTTTTTTTATCATCGCATATTCTCATGCCTGCATTCACCATGGTTTCTCTGATGGTTCTTTAGTCTCTAATAATCAGGCTTTGGGTCATCTCGTCAAGGGCATGTTTGTAGACTCCCCCCCCCCTCACAAACACTAAATTCTAGTTCTCTCTACATCTTCTTCTTCCCTGGAACTTTTCTCTACAGCATAACTCAAGATTGAAATTGAACATTGAAACTCATCAGACAATTGAACCTCAAAACAATATGAAGATGACACAGTTTTTAAGGAAGTCATGATGAAGTTATCCGGTGTCCAATTACAAGGTTTTTAAATGTAAAAATTACCATTTGCTATTCACTATTTGTAAGCTATGATGTTCATAATTGGGCATCTGATAAATTAAGACTAGGGCAACATTTGGTTTGAATCAAATTACGTTAAATCAAAGTTTAATACTTGAAAAAATCATAACTTATGAGCCACTTCTTTGATTTTTTACAATATATACATCATCGGAAAAATCTTTTAAAGTTAAGCAAACGCTACACGTGACGCCATTTGGCCTTGTTTTCAAAAATTCATATCTCAAGATTTGATCAGGTTACAGATCTGTGAGCCCGCTCAAACTTTTGCGGACAAATGACAACATTTTGACCCTTATGTCTGGTAAAAACTGGACAATAAAGTGCAAAATGGTGTTAACCTTCATTGGTGTTATAATTTGGTTTCTACCCTTACACCGATGTGTTAAGCACTCAGTACTTTCCAGAGTTCTGTGGTAAAAACCAAATTATATTCATTATCCCGCATGCAAAACTAACATCTATTTAACTGTTGCGGTACCCGCTGCTAGGATTCGAACTGTCTCTAGCAATCAGGCTAGCTCGGTGGTCTGCTGTAGAAATGCAAAGGTTTCACAGGTTTGTTATTTCATGTATAAGTTGGGACACATCAAGTGTGGATACTGGTCTTTGACAATTACCAATGTTGTACATATGCTTTAAACACACATTGGATTTGTACAATATACACATCATTGGAAAAGAATTAACACTTATCCAACGCTACACAAAATGTGACCCTATTTCACCATCACTCAATATCAAATGGAAAGTTTAAAGTTAATATTTGAAAAAATCAAAACTCCTTTAACACACATCGGATTGTTATAATCTATAAGTTATTACAAATGTCTTCAGAGACTTACCAAACACTTTACAATGTGTGACCTCATTTGATCTTGACTTCCTGTTCGAATTGAAAGTTGAACTCTAACTTTTGAAAACTTCCTGACCAACGGTGCACCCAAGGGGGGGGGGGGGGGGGGCTCGGGGGGGTTGGGCCCCCCCCCCCCC
>JAUELU010000076.1:11939847-11954981 GCA_032357145.1 Evasterias troschelii | reverse complement strand
CGTGTTAGTTCGCAAAGTAAAAGGAAAACCATGGAATTTCAAGGCATATTTGTGTGGATCATTGTATTCTACTTTTACAACATCTTTCTAACCATATACATTTTATAGCAAGCGGTTACAAACGCTTTTTATAGACCAACTCGTCCGATCCAAGGCAACGTGTCCCTTTAAGTCAAAACATTGAGAATGAACCTCTGCATTGACAGAAAAACATAAAAAATATAAATAGTTTTACAATCGTTGTGTACGTTCACTAAAATGTTTCTCACCCAGCTTCTTCTTCCAACAAACAAAGCAGCTTTGGGACTCGAAATCCCTTGTCAGTCTGTCTCACCAACTCAAGCAAAACCAGAAGCTTTTTTATTCCAATGCACAGCCTGCAAAAAGTAAACAAATAAAACATCAACATATTTGTTTGCAATTGTAATGAGATTCGGTAAGATACGTGTTAATATTTTTGTCAAAGTTACAGACAATACACTGTGTTGGAAATCATGAAAGCAGTGAGACATTGTAAACACATAATTTTCAATCAATGACGTCATGTGAAAAGTCTCTTTCCTCCCAGTTTGCGTTTAAAATGCTATATCAGGGAGGGGGGCGGGGGGTAAACCACATAATGACCCATACTTGGGTCATTGTGTGGTTTGACATGAACTATTTTAATTAGAACGACGACCTCCATTAATTTGTCTTAAATATGGAAAAAAATTCTTAACTTTTAACATGTTTTATGTGACTGTCGTACATTTCCCATTTTTCTAGAAATAACCTGTATTTAATCGTTTCTTTTTCACAAATCAAAACAACTAAAAACTGTCCCCCAAAAAAAACAAAATTAAGAAACAGCGGGAAATTTTCATTATGTGGTTGAGCAAGAGTTGTTTTATATCTAGTAATTTAGGTCAACTTTGTTACCTTTACAAAAATCCCTTCTTTATGAGACAGTGGTTTTGACAGTCTTAGTTATCTGCCAAGGCGAAAAAGTAATCCGCTGCGCGAAACAGTAATCTGCCTGGGCGACCCTCCCTGGCGAAATAGTAATCTGCCCTGGCAAAATAGTAATCCGCCCTGGCAAAATAGTATTCCGCCTGGGGGAATTAGTAATCCGCCCAGGCAAATTAGTTACCCGCCCGGGCAAAATAGTAATCCGTCTGGGTGGAATAGTTTTTGGTGTTTTTTTTTGCATGTCTTTTATACACTTCCTTGAAAAACTTGACAAGTTTCTGAACAGGCAGAAAAACAGACATTGGGGTCAATCTATCAGGATAAAAGTTTTAAAAGTGGGTGGTAAATACATCGAGTAAAGAGCTACATGAGGATGAAACCACAGTACTACATGTAGCTAAGGGCTTGAACTTTGCAGTGGCATCAGACAAATTCCATACAATGGCAACACTGTATGGAGGTGAGGTGGAAGGAATTCTACAGAACTCTAAAGCCAACCAAAATTAACATCACAACATGGAATGTGCAGCCATCAAATCCTTGAGGTCAGATAAATCGATCTTGGTCATGCCAGATGATTAAGGCCGCGCCACCGTCAAAAAGGACACAGGTAAGTATGTACAGTATGTAGAACAGGTGGGGGAAGTGCTTGGTGACACAGTCATGTATGACGTACTCTAGTCTGATCGAAATGTATGTTACAAATGCAAATTAGTAAAACTATTACAAAATCTTAAGAAACTGGATAAGATTACTGGAAAGCAATAATATAATTATCTGTACCCCACTGCAGAGCAAGTCACTTAGTAAGAACTATCTTACATTTTTCAAACAAGAAAAAAATTAAGCACCCGCCATGTTGAACATACATGTAAGACCGAAGTGGAAAAAAACCCATTTGGAATGATGTCGAGGGCAAAGAAAAACAGCAACAGCAGGAAAGGATATGAAATCTGTAATCACAGAACATGCCAATGTACTGAACTGGGAAAAGAATGTTAAAGTATGAGATTTGGGATAGTGAGGGTGATAAGTTTACACACTGGATATGGGAGAGTATACCGACAATCAACTATGAACAGATATGAGGAAAGATAAGATTTGTCACATTCATGGGACCAACTCATACCCCGAACCCAACCGTAGGGAGGACAGAACCAGCCAGACTACTACCAAGTGGTTAGGATATTCCGGTTTGCACCGAAATGTAACACAAGTAATGAGTTAAAATATGACACCAAAAATACAATCATAACCATACAGTTCACATGATACTATTTTTTAAACAATTATACTTTGCAGTTCCTCTGTGTATGGGAAATGCTAACAAAACAATGCAAAATTCAACATCTATTAAATCATTGAGGTACCCGATGCCAATGATTCGAACTGCCTCTAGCCATCGGGCTAGCTCTGTGGTCGGACATCTGCTCTAGCAATGCAAAGGTCATGGGTTCGAATCCTACCTGAGTGATTTTCCTGTGGATTTTTTTCACAGCACTTGGGTTAGTATACAATGCTTAACACAAATAGGTGTAAGAGTGAAAAACAAATTACATGCTTTATCCCCGATGCAAAATTAACGTCTTTAAGGTTGTTTTTACTACAGGTAACGTGGACATTTGTAAGAGTTTTGGCAGCGTGTTCTTTGCTATTAATTAATTTAAATGATGGACTAAATGGAAATTTGGCTACTTTGCTTTTTGGTAAGAAATAAGAAGAGGGCAAAACTTGTGCCAAATAAATGATAATGCTCTGGTTTGGGTTGAATTAGTTAGCTTGTAACTGCGATGTGCCTATTAGCTGTGTGCTACTGCCAAAACACACACCACAGCAACAAGAGTCCTAATAAAGTAATGTAAGTGCTAATTTGTCCTCTCTAAAAGATTAGAGCACTAGGTGTCATTTATATTATACATACACTCTGGTGCTGGTTAAACTGCTGCCTCATCCATGAGTCGAAAAGATATAAGTGAGAGGGCGAGTGTGTGTGCAGTCAACTTTTATATACACGTGCGTGAGTGGAGTCAGAGAAACGCACCTGGCGTTGCGTAACGAGGGCCGCCTGGGCGATTTAATGGAACAAAGAAAAATAATGAAAGGTCTACTACAGAGTTCTTTTAGTGCAATGAATTTTAATTTTCTTATTTTGCCTTCTCTCCTTATTTTCTCCATTCATTTTTGGTTGAATTTTGGTTTGTAATTTTTTCAGAGGTAAGTTAGTTTGTTTTAATTTGAATGAACTTATGATATAAATTTAATAACTTATGCGTATTAATTGTTTAATTGTATTCTTACTTGAGCTGTCCTACTGCTAAGACATACAGTTAGAATCGCCACTGTTGATATGCTAAGACCAAACAACTCTTTTATTTCAACCATAGGTTGTTTTGCCGACTTGTTAACTACTTTGAATTGACGTAGATGATGAGTTCGCGTTTTGACATCAATAGTTTCTATCTTTGTATTTTTCTACCTGTTAGTCTAGAGTTTCTTCTAGTCTTCATTTCTTCAATGTGTCTTCTAGAATCTGAACTTTTGAAGTTTTCTGATGTTTCTGAATTTGTTTTGTTGTTGTCTTCACTTGACCTTTTTATTTATCTTCCTGTGAAATGTGAGTCGCGTCCCATAACGTTCAGTGGATTGGCGTTGTTTCTTCAATCAAGAGTTCTTCATACCACTAAGTTATTTATCTTTTATAACCTTCATTGTATTAACTTTTCTCCTGAGTTTCAATAATTTACTTTAATTGGATTTGTACTATTGTTTCTACTTGATTTTTATCTTTAACCCTCCTACAGTTCGCAACATTTTCAAGTGAGTTGACCAACCATTTGAAACCATTCAACTGCCTCAGTTGTGTATGGTGGCACAACTGTGTACTGTGTAGATGCATTCCCTCATGGTATCATATTGCAAGGCTGGCATAGCTTATCTATCATTCAAAACCACAGTGAATGGTATTGAATGGTCAAACAGCAGGAGGGTTAATGGTTGTTTGCCAGTACTATTTGGAGATTTGGTTTTTATGAAATATATTAAGATCAGACAGTTGTTCATCGACCTCATATTCATTGTTGAATAATTTTTATTTGATTCTGTCGTACCCTTGAACCGGTGACACACATTGCAGGATCCTATCTTCCAGGTAAGACCCATAACACAAGTAACATCAGACAATCCCCCCAAAACATGCTGCCCCCTCCCCCTCCCCCTCCCCCCATTCAATGTTGGCTCTCATTGCGGGGTCCGCACTCCAGCATGAAATCGCACACTGAGAACCAACATTGTTGGGGAAAAGTTTGGCCAGGATTTTAGGCTACAACAAAGGCTAAATCAAGCCCATCTAGAATTAGAAATAAAAACAAGCACTTGTTAGTCCTCAACACAACTGAAAAGTAGCACTCCATACACAAAGTTACAGATGCAGTTTGATGAGTCCTGACATTGATTGTTGCTCCATTGTTTCCCTTTTTAAGGAATTTTCCTGTGGGCCACAGTTAAAAAGAAAAACTTTGTGGGGTAGCTTTGTTAACTTGTTAAACAAAAATATTAACCTGTGCATAGGAATTAACACACCAGCAAAACAAATTAACAGACAGACAAGGTTTGTGGGCATAGGAACAGAGAACAGAAATACCTTTTCCCTTTGAGTTTGTTTTCCAAAGTTGTGCGTTCCACAGATGTGAAGCAGTCTAGGTCCTGATCCATTAAAACAAAAACAATTTAGAAAAGACAATGAGATTAAAGATTTCAAGTTTACAATTGGTATTGATGAATGTATTTATGCATCCCTTCATTTAGAAGACAAGTGCTATGTTCAAATGTGTATGGAACAAGACCGCTAAGTACAGCTTGCAATAACGCTAGAGCTTGATCATAATACCGTAAGTCATAGCAGTAGCACTCTAAACATTGATGTGTTGCAAAGCGAAGAACAGACCCGATATGGGAATTTTAGTGTTTTTTCCCCAGAATTGTTGGTAAATACATTGGGATCAGACAACATTTCAGTTTAATCAGAGTCAAAGTACTCCCCAGATCCATGGGAATTTTTTATTTACACAGAGAGTGAACATTTGAGTTGTGCATACTCAAAAAGCTGTTGTATTTGTCACTTGGCAACCCTGCTGCCTGTCAACAATTTTTCTCTCTGTCAGAGTGCAAAAACTCAAACATTTGAAAACACAAACGCATGTAAGAAACAAACAAAAATCATGCTCGTTGGGTCTAAACAGTGTTTTTAGTAATGACTTTGAATTCGGATTTGAAACTTTGCATAGTCTTTTAAGACACACATACACTCCCACATGTAAAATATATTAACTAACCATACCTCAACAACAGCACACAGTTGTTCACCCGTTGACAGATTGGATACATGGATATGTGCATTAAATGTTGCCACCATGTCCATTTGCTGCAGAACTTCCTTTTGACTTGTTGTTCCAATAATCAAGAGTTTTTTTCCCTGAAGAGGAGTGATAACTTTAAATGAAGTTATTGCAAAACCTGACCAGGTAGAAATGATTATGGGCTTATCAGAAAGATAGCTCATTCCAGTTTTCCTCAAAAATGGAATTCTAGGAAGTATTTTCCAAGCATGGTCCCAAAAGAAGTTGGTTAAATGAATTAACTATTACAATATATAAAATGATCAGAGTCAGCTAGCCATGTGAAAGGCTTAACTAGAGATTCAGTTGTTGCATCATATGGACTTGTGCTTGGGTTTCATTTGTGATGTTAACAACTATTGTGGGGTTTAAAACCAAGTGTGATTCTTTTTGGGTGAGTTTTGCATTGTTGGTGCAGAAGCGCCCATTTCAGTGGGTAGAACAGCTGTTGGAGCCAAGGCCATCTTGCTGTAGCTAGCAAAGTGGCAGACCATCTAAGGATAGTTTCCCAGATGGCCTGCTAAGAGGTCAACATGTAGCTGGCTGGTTAGAATCCAACATTCGTCCAAAACAGGAATGTTAAGCTGCTTTAACCCCAAGCAGGGATGTATGTGATAGGCGGTTGAAAAAAAAAAACTGAACTCTGAGCACAAAGCATGAAAGCATGCGAGCTCGAAAACTTGCGAGCATGAAGCCCAATAATAACATTTATCTTTGGTTTTTAAAGCCCTACTCTGCAATCTGGGGCGTTATATATGGTTTTGTTTTTACTTATTAAAGAATTTGATCTTTAAAAAAAAATATATATATATATGTATATATATATTTTTTTTAAAGGATCAAATTCTTTAATAAGTAAAAACAAAACCATATATAACGCCCCAGATTGCAGAGTAGGGCTTTAAAAACTATAGCTCTACAAAGATGTATCGAGCACTGTGAATTATGATAGAAGACGATTTCATTGGATATATATATTTTTTATGGAGGGCAAAAAACGGAGAAATCACATCCCTGCCCAAGGAACACAGAGCTTTTCTGACACCCGTGATCAGCCAGTACCAATGTCATTGGAGTGGAATGCTTGCATAGAGCTGGCCTTTGAGACTGTAGCCAGGTGACAAGCTAGTTTTTCCCAGTGGGCTTCTAACCTACCAGTCTAAAATTAGCACTACAGAGGGCTTGGCATGACAGACTTTTGGGGCAAGAGACACAAACAGCTTGTAAAGTCAAGTGTGACAGCCACCAGACATGGGTTCATGGGCCAAAGGGTAGCACAAAGGTGTCTAGTATGTCTCCAGAGCAGCTCGCTCATTCCTCAAGGTGAGGGCACCACTTGGAATCTGATGCTCTCCAGAACTCTTTTCCAGCAAAGGACCTTTGAGTTTGGACTGACGTGGAGCTAGTTTTGGCCTTTGCCCCCAAAACACACTTTGAAATTTGATTGCTCAACATGGTTGATTTCCTGGTGAATAAATTAGGCTGGTTGGCCCATCCGGTCAATGATTTGGTCTGGTGTGTCAATTTTTGGCTAGGTCTCGTGTGCTAAGGGGTTCTGGGGTGCCATACTTAGCCTGTTCAGTATGCAGAGGTACAGCTGTGACAATATGTAACATTCTAAAATTTAAATATCAAGTAACAAACCACAAGGGAAACTGACTTGGTAATTTTAAAAATAATTTGGGGTTAAACAAAGATCCCTGGACACACGGCAGTTACAGGTTGCCCCTAAACAAACATATTGACAGTCAGCTTTTCTTTGTTCAACCACAAACTAATCAAATTATTTTAAAATTAAATCCAAGAATGACTCAAGCAACAATACCACTTCTAGATCACTAATGTAAGCCATCCAAATGTCAAATCAAGAGTGGGTATTCTGCTACTGGTTCTTAGTTTGCAAATGATGTGGACTAGGCTTGAGAATTGCACATCAAATCTTGCGGTTTTTGAGATAAAATTTCACCAATGACAAGGCACACATCACAAGATATGATAACCAACACAGCCAATGTTGATGCTGCTTGCAAGTCACAATCATTGAGAGGGTAGAGAAGAGGGCATTGAGTGTGTCACAATAGCACTAATTAAACAGCCAAATAGCTTTGTTTACTGCACAGGCCAAGCATTTTGAACTACATCAAAGTAAATATAGTTATTAATATGGAATTTTTCCAAATAGTTAAAATACTACAAGTGCTGGCTTTTGGTTTGGTCCCATTTTTGATGCATTACGGGAATGTCCCATTCAAGATATTCCGAGTTTGAGGCCCCAAACTTGGAATGTAGCACATCCTATTGTGTATACATTCTAGCTACCTAGTCAATAAACTAATTGGATTAGTAAGTTAATCCATAAGTACAACGCCCAGGAAGAGACAGTGGTAAGTGTCACAATGCATATAAAATTTTGCCTTTATTTTCACTTACCTGTGGACAAAATGAGTCAGTCCAAAGAAAATCTTACCTTTTGAACTAAATGGAGTAACCTTATTTGCATATTAACCAAACTAGTTATGGATCCTATGTGGAATGTGATTAGGCCATGGACTTCCAATGTACTTCTTTGTTTGCATGTGACTTTTGTTGTACATTGTATACATGCCCTTACTTTGGTTCTATATTGTAGTTCTTTGTATAGGTGCTTTTTAGGGGTTAACCTAGAATTACTAAGAGGATGGAAATAACAATAAAGTAGCAGTTCCATCTGGGCTGCAGAACATAGTTTGTAATTGTCTCTTTATTGTATCATAATTAGTGTAGAAGGAAACAGTCAAATAATGAGTTAGATTATATAAGAGGGGTGCGGTTCAGTACAAAGAATGAGTGAAAACCAGTGAGCTCATGTAGATCAAATGTGAGTTTCAGTGTGAACCAAAATCTGAGAGTGAGAGGTTGTGAGAGGCTAGCCACTGATCATCCAACAGTAGATTTGTGCATCAGTTGACATAGAAAACCAATGTCAAAGCCTTTGCCCAGTAGATACTGCTACTGGGGCAAATCAGAATCTGCATGCGGCATACTGGCCGTATAGTATACATGTATGTAGGCAGCACGATCCAACCAGCACAACTTGAAAGTGACTAACGCATTGGAAATCCATGGCCGTTGATAACGGAAGGGTTTCATAATTCCTTGGAGGAAGAGAGACGAGAGATATCCACCAAGAGACGAGGCTAAAGCACTACCTTTAAATGGACTGAGAACCATCATTGCCAAGAGTATGCTAAGCAGTTATAAAACTGGCTCCAAGACAGAGAGCACAACTCAAAGTATCATTTCTTTTGAACATTTAATTTAATGTATGAATTTTGCAAGGTGCAAGCCATTACAACCACAAACGTTAAAACCGAGTGTAGTTTTGATGTATAATATGGGTTGCAGAGACAACCTTAATAAATTGTGTGGAAAGCTCCATATTACAACCACGGCTCAGTTACTTCTATATGTAACTACTAGAGCCAAACAACTGTGATAAATTAGAAAACCCAAGGCTTGTTAGAAACAAAATACAAACCTAAATGAGAAACAAGGGTAGTTTAACTTTTATTAAAGTGTGTGAACATATTATTATTTCGTTCAAACAGATAAGAAAAACCCATGAAGCTATGTTTTTGGGAAAAAATCTTTAAAACAAATAAAAAGTTTGGTAATGAAAAATCAGAAGCGATGTTTTACTCATTCTTCAAGATTAAAATATTATTGATCCCTTTACGTTTTGGTAAGCATTCTTATACCATCACAATGACCCCTGTATGTGTTGATGTATCAGCCGTGAATGGGACCCGGTGAGCCTGTGTGTGAAAGTCGTGTTGTGTCATATGCAGCAGTGTGCCTTGTACTTTATCACATGAATCTTATTTTGGTAAATTAAGGGTACTGCGTCTTATACACCGAGCACCTTCTACGCAGAGAATAACAGTACTTGTTTCAACTCCTCATCAAAGACCAAATTTGTTGTACTTCAAATAATTAAAACAAAATTTAGCAACACTATGTTTACCTTAGGAGGAATTTTCTTCAACAACACTAGCAGTGCTTGCAACACCAAGTTAGAGAATCTGGGCCCAAGTGGTACATAATCTGTGAAAAATTAATGATCAAATAACAACCATTAATTAACTCTGAAGCCAGGCTACTATCACTATCCAGGTTATTAAAATCACTTGTAGCACAGGTTAGTATATGTATACACAATCAAACAATCCCTGCAACAATGAACAAATAAATAAATAAAAAGGATTTAGAGTTTGTCAAAACAAACGCTAGGTGTTCGGGTTAGTGTTGTGTTAATGTGTGAAATATTTCGTAATTTTCAAAATGTCAAAGAAAGTATTGAGGAAATCTATTGAACTACCTTTAGTAATAGATGGGAAATTAATGTTTTTACAGAGACTGCATTGAGGCTCTAGAAAGTGTAATCATTGAACATCTAAGACAATTTTTATGTTAATAGTCATAAACTGAAAAATAACTGATACTATGTACTGTAATTATACATCCTGTTCATTTGATTAATACACATCACTAATGTCATACTTCATGTTGCCATGTACACTAAACAGTTTAATAAAGCAGTCACATGCTGATAAATATAGGATGCTTTGGACGCTGCATAGCTGCTACACTTTGCATGTACAGTACTAATACATTTTGATTGCTAAAAAATGTTTGATTGTATAACGCATTATTGCGCATGCCTATAAGCTATGAATGTTGAATGCACTTCAGCCAACCGTTCTCTCCAGCTATGTCTTTGTCAGCTGTTTAATACCTTATTGATGAAATAAAATATACATTGTTCAAACTTTGTATTATTTATTGTTGAAATATTATATCATACAAATATTGGATGCGTATAAGTACAATAGAGCACAATATAATCATGAGGTGAAATCTGGACTGTTTTATTTCACAAGGCAAAACCGAGTGAAATTGAACAGTCCAGATTGATGATAAGACGAGTGATGATATTCTGCTATATTGTGTTAATAAAATACATCATATATTGTTTTATATACCTCACACATACTGTAATTTCCCTCGTACAAGGTGCGGCTTATCTGTTTTTCAAAATTCCCCAAAACTCACTGCTTCGTCCAGGGTGTGACTTCGTGAACTAACATGGTCTGCTATTGTAGTACAACTAAATTGTTTACTTCACAAAATGGCAGACCATTGTTAGTTCACATAGAAAAAGTAACCACACAATTTCGAGGGATTTTTGTGTGAATCATTGTATCTACTTTTAAAATATCTTTTTAACCATATTCATTTCATAACAAAAGCACCCAATCTAAGGCAATGTGTCCCTTTAAACTTTAATCTAGTGCAGTTTGGTACGTGTATGCAGTTATATGCCATTGTAATGCAACTTCGAATTTAGACTGGGCTTCATATTGTTAATCAATTTTCTTTATTTAGACAAATTATCGAGAACAGTTCCCTGTGAAATCACTATTATGAAACAAGGTTTTTCAGGTAAAATCTAGATGTTAAAGAAGATGTTATCAACTGAACCATCTTCAAATTCCTTTTTATTTAGACTCCACATCCCATTATAGTGCTTTAACTTTGTTCACTTCAACCGGAAGGAAAAATCAAATTTGTCACACTCTGTGACAATTTGTTAAATGAGTCAAGCTCTTTAAAATTGTAAATCTATCTGTTGTAGTTAAGAAGATATGATATTTCCACACGTTACATTTGATTTTGTGTAAATTAATATGTGATTATTCATTTATTAAAACTTTTCATTATTAAAAATCACATGGCAACTAAAGGCTAAATTAAGTGATACAGGGGAACATTCCACGGACATTGTAAAAACTTTAAAACCAAACAATTATTAAAAACATACATGTTGTACATTCAATAAATTCTGTGCGATGGGGAATTGTATAATTTTAGGGCCTATACATCAAAGTTTATTATTTAAAATTTACAATAATTACGTAAGCCCAAACACTAGCTGTCAGCCCAAACACTATCTGTCAGCATAAACACTAGCTGTCAGCTCAAACACTAGCTGTCAGCCCAAACACTAGCTGTCAGACCTAACAAAAGCCGTCAGCCCAAACACTACATGTAGCTGTCAGCCCAAACACTAGCTGTCAGCCCAAACACTAGCTGTCAGCCCAAACACTAGCTGTCAGCCTAACACTAGCTGTCAGACCAAACACTAGCTGTCAGCCCAACACTACATGTAGCTGTCAGCCCAAATAATAGCTGACAGACCAAATACTAGGTGTCAGACCCAACACTAGCTGTCAGCCCAAACACTAGCTGTCAGCCCAAACACTAGCTGTCAGCCCAAACACTAGCTTTCAGCCCAAACACTAGCTGTCAGCCCAAACACTAGCTGTCAGCCCGAATAATAGCTGACAGACCTAACACTAGCTGTCAGCCCAAACCATAACTGTCTGCCCAAACACTAGCTGTCAGACCTAACACTAGCTGTCAGACCTAACACTAGCTGTCAGATCTAACACTAGCTGTCAGACCTAACACTAGCTGTCAGCCCAAATAATAGCAGACAGCCCAAATACTAGCTGTCAGACCTAACACTAGCTGTCAGCCCAAACACTACCTGTCAGCCCAAACACTAGCTGTCAGCCCAAATAAACGCTGTCAGCCAAAACACTAGCTGTCGGCGTAAACATTAACCTGTCAGCCCAAACACTAGCTGTCAGCCCAAATAAACGCTGTCACCCAAAACACTAGCTGTCAGACCTAACACTAGCTGTCAGCCCAAAAACTAGCTGTCAGACCTAACACTAGCTGTCAGACCTAACACTAGCTGTCAGCCCAAATAATAGCTGTCAACCCAAACAGTAGCTGTCAGCCCAAACACTAGCTGTCAGCCCAAATACTAGCTGTCAGCCAAAACACTAGCTGTCAGCCAAAACACTAGCTGTCAGCCCAAACACAAGCTGTCAGACCTAACACTAGCTGTCAGACCTAACACTAGCTGTCAGCCCAAGTAACAGCTGTCAACCCAAACACTAGCTGTCGGCCCAAACACTAGCTGTCAGCATAAACACTAGCTGTCAGCCCAAGCACTAGCTGTCAGCCCAAACACTAGCTGTCAGCCCAAACACTAGCTGTCAGCCCAAACACTAGCTGTCAGCCAAAACACTAACTGTCAGCCGAAATATTAGCTCTCAGCCCAACCATTTGCTGTCAGCCCAAACACTAGCTGTCAGCGCTATGAAATGGAACTCACACAGTAAGCACAAAATCGGCTGTTAAGCAGCTCAATGAAATTGGGCCATGAGCTTGAGTCCAGTGTGCTTGATAAAGATAAAAAGCTAAGTCTAGTTACAGGAAACCACAATAAACTAAGTCATTTTAACTCTTAACTAAATCAAAATTTTGCCTCAAACACAGAAACCATGAACCCCCAAAAATTGAATTAAAATATTGCTAATCAGATGCATAGATTAGTCAAAACAGTACTCACCAAGAAGTCTTTCAATGTCATCTACAACGATGCAGCTCACTTGTGACTTGTATGCATCTTCAAAGATCTGATAATTCAAAAAGAAGAATCAAACAATAAAAACAACAGAATTAAAAAGTCACACAAACCAATTTTTTTTTACAGACTACTGGCAGACAGCTTTTAACACCTGAAACATCTTTAGATTTTCTCCTTTTTTTGCTGACTTTCCTGTGTGTAACAAGCACAGGCAGGCACCTACTGTGATCGCTTCCTTTCATCCTTACAAAGAGCCACAGCAGGTTCTGGAAAAACATGCATTGAAAATTCCCTTTCCAGGGGTTTATTAGGTGTTCGGGCACACCGCCCGGAACACCTCTTGTTTTTGTTCCGGTTTTTTTTTTCTTACTTTTTAATACTTCTTCTTTTTCTTCTTATCCCCCATGATTGTCCGCTTACAAAAGCATACTTCCCAAGCTCAAAGTTAAACGTAAAGTGATTTCCCTTTTGCCTGTTTGATGGTTTGATGGTAAACAATGAACAGAAGAGGAGTTCTCACTGAGATGTCAACCCTTTTTAGTAATGTATGACTTTTAATAACTGACATTTATTAACTGACTTTTAATAACTCAATCTGAAAAAGATCGAAATTGGTTCGCTTCTCATCAAACATTGAGACCGACGGCACATTGAACGACGTGACCATGCCTCATGAAGGTGTTCTAGGCCCGCTGAGTATGTCTCTCAGGCACGGTAATGAAAATAAATGTCAATATCATTGTTTACAAAAAAACGTCGCAATTTACTTCCTGTACAGTAATTGTCATATATCTTACTTGACAAGTGGTGGCTTATTTTTTAATTACGAATAGGATAATTTGATCATGGTATGATTTTTTTTTCACAGTGCACAAACACATCTGCATTGACCGAGACCATAAACAAGGTCGATGACGATCAAGTCAAAGACAAGTACACCGGCGATGATGACCAATTCAATAGCAAATTTGACAATAATCTTCTGGTGACACGAAAGAAGCTGTGCAGCTGTATCCCCTCAATTGCAATGAAATGGACAAAGTGTTTCAAAAAGGTATGGACTATAAGATATTTCAAAACAAGTCACAGAGATAAAGCTCCCTGATAATTGCAGAGAGCTTCACAGTCAAGTTGAGACTAATAAACTGGTATTGAAACTACTTAAACATCAAACCCCAAAAGTCAATCAAACAGCAGTGTCTAAAGTTGGTTGTTCTCTCACCAAAATTGTGCATAGCATTTAAAAGCAAATGACTAACGACAACAGTGCAGTTTGAAGTGTTGATGATACAAATGAGTTGACAGAAGTTGACATTAAGTGCAGTTTGAAGTGTTGATGATACAAATGAGTTGACAGAAGTTGACATGACAGGTCTTGCCATGTTGGGTCATGGTTTCCACAACATCTGCCTGCATAGCCGAGAGCTCAGAAAACCAGCACTAGCTAAGCATTATGAGAATCTTTTCTCAGCTGACGTTGAGCACAATGCTTACTTATTATACTACAGCAACAAAAAAGTGGGGGAAACAAAAAAGATTTTGAGAATCCCACAACACAGCCCGCCAACTACGGCCAAGTAAATCAACTTTCTAAACCAGGGGATTGGGAGCTTACTAGAGGAGAGTATTTTCCACAAGGACAGTATCAACATCTGACAGGTGCTCATAATCCTTTCTCAGGGTATGTATAATTATGACATGAAGAGATCTGGAGGGAAGCAAGCTCAAAGTACATGTCCTGCACCTTTCAACAAAGGTGAGGTAGGCTCAAACACTTTATGTAAAAATTTGTAAAATAGCCAGATATTATAACACTCATTGAATCTGAGGACAATCCACCACATTTTATGCTGGTAGGTTGAGCAAATTTGTCCACAAATGGAGGAACATTACTTCTTATACTGAGAAACTGCAGACATTAGAAGGCTGCACAATTGAATTTACTGATAGGACAGCACAAAGGAAAGCACCTTGGTCACATTGTGGGTCAAGGTCAGACAATGCCAGAACCGCACAAAGTGTCAAAAAATCACAATGCCCCAGTTCCAAAGACTAAGAAACAACTCGGGTCGTTCTTAGGATTATCTGGATACTAAAGGAAATTTATCCCTAACTATGCCACACTAGCGGCGCCACTTACTTCAAAAACCAAAGCTTAAGAGCCAAATAAAATTGTGTTTAGCCCGTTTCACACGAGCGTTCTAAACGATGGTCGTTTGCAACGAAATCGCATCTGTGTCATGAAATCGCAAATTTGCGTCGTGTGAAAGGAATCCGTGTGATGAAATTACCTGGGACCCGCGTTATAAACA